>SZWC01006546.1:66842-98206 GCA_023375785.1 Penium margaritaceum
TTATCTCTCTCTGCAAATGCTATTGAAGCATTCAGACACTTTGCCTTGTGTCCCCTAGCCAAACTCTTGCCGTTGCGTGCACGACTTGTGGCTGTCGTCACCGTCTGATCAGGAACTGACGCGTGGTCAACAAGAGTGTTCCTAGGAAGCTTCCTTGCATCATCTCCTGGTATCAGAGCAGTGAGATTGTTATCACTGAGCGCAGCACAGACGCAACAGAGCAACAGCGAGGAGAGTCACCGCTGCAGCACATCCACTAGGGCCTGTCGAAGACAGCCGGTCGCCGTCGACGCAGCCCACACCTATCACGTGAGACCGTAGCAACGGCGTTGCCATAGTGCCAGCAGCAGCATAGCAGCAGAGCAGCAGCAACGGCAGCAGCAGCGCCGTAGCAACAGCTATAACAGCGCGTGGTGGTTGTAGCGAGTGTAGCCACCGTCCGCAACCGCAGCGGCGGCCATGACAGCAGCAGCGAGCGGCGGCAGTAGGACAATAGCAGCAGCGGCAGCAACAGCAGCGCAGTAGCAGGAGCAGCAGCCGCGGCGGCAGCAGCAGAGCAGCAGCAACAACAGCAGCAACAAGAATAGCAACGCAGCAGCAACAGCAGCAGCGTGTGGCGGCGGCAGCAAGCAGCAGCCGCAGCGCGCAGCAGCAGCAGCGGCATTGTGCAGCCGCTGCTGCCACTGCTACGCACGCAGCCACATAGCTGCTGCTGCAGCTGACAGCACAGCTTCAGCAGCAGCTGAGCAGAAGCTGCTGCGCAGCCTCCGCGTAGCTTTCGCGCAGCCACCGCGGAGCGGCTGCACGCTCGAGTAGAACCGCGAGAGAAAAACAAAAAAAAAGAGGAAGAGAAGGAGTCAAGCCAACGTCAGCATTTTTTTTGCTGACGTCATCATGTCGTGCTGACGTCAGCAACCACCTGCTGAGGTCAGCACCATACTTGGCCGAAATTTTGGCCAGACAGTCAAACATTGCCAGTGTCTCAACTCCTCAAGAAACGCTAATGCTTTTGCAATTCGACAAACCTAACCTGTCGACCCATACTGAGATGCGACATGAACTCATTGGACAACAAGGGGAAGGGGACAGATGATCCCACCTCCTCCTCTTCTGGGGTCCTGAGCCCACGCTCGCAGGCTATTGAGGACCTGCGGAGCCAGCAGGTTGAGATGCGTTGCCTACAGCGGGAGCAGACTGATACCATGCGCACGCTGATTGAGCTTCTACGTGGCCACTCCACAGTCCCACGGCTGTTTTCCAAGGGTACCCGTTATTGGAGCTCGATCTCTACACAGTAGTCGGCTCAGGTACCCGTTATTGGAGCTCGACGTGACCGGCGTCGCGATCTCTACACAGTAGTCGGCTCAGGTACCCGTTATTGGAGCTCGACGTGACCCATCACCTTCTGAACCCCTGGATGATGAGCCATTCATGCCAGGCATGACAGATGACTCCCCGGATCATGAGATTCGAGTTCTTCAGGAGCGCCTCCGTCAGCTGCAGACGGGCACCAGATCTCCTCGGATTCCTACGGTGCGATCATCACCCGACTATCCTAGTGATTATCCCCTTCCAGGAGTCTTCCCCGTCCCTCGTCCCCCTCGGACTGCGGTTGCTCTTCCCACGGAACGGCAACCCAAGGACTTTGAGACACCACCTCCACGGTACATCATTGAGGATAGCTTCAACTACTGGGAGATCCTCTTTCAGGTTTGGGCTACTTCACAGGGTGTGTGGCCCTACTACCACAGCCCATATCAGCCTACAGACCCAGCATAGGTGCCGAAAGCAGCCAGAGAGATGCACGGACTCCTCTATGCCATGCCACGCGAGACCGTCGTCGACTTCCGCCCCTTCCTTGGCGAGCTCAGCACATGCACTGGCACCGATCCACACGGAGGATGGGGTCTGGCCTTATCCTTGCTAGCCGCAGAGACGCATGCCACTTGTGTAGCACACATTCATGCCTTCCACGCTCTCCGTCAGGTGCCTACAAAGCCTGCAGCCAATTACTAGCGACGCACCATGTGCATCTACACATGCCTTGTGACCTCCGGAGGGAAACAGCTGTTGTCGCTCCGTACGATGACGCTCAAAGTTTGCTTTGAGTATACTGACATCTTCACACGGTACAGCGACATTGTCCTCGAGCATTTTCCAGCCACCCTGCAGCTTCTCCCTTGGGCGCATCAGCTCTTCCTCCATGGGACTTCAGCCCGTGAGGCAGCATTGGCTCATCAGGAGACTGGACCATACATAGAAACATGAGTGCCAGCTGATGCAGGTTCTAACGCAGAAGTAGGCGCGGGAAATGAAGCAGGGACACCTGTGGGGTGTAAAACAGGTTGTACAGGCGACGTCTCTGGACCGACAGCGATGATCACCGGGTCATCCAGGGCCGGAGACCGGGAGGTGAAGGGGACTCGAACGGACACATCAGCCTGATGAGAGGTGCTTGCTGGCGTAGAAGTCTCCCCCATCTACAGAGAACCCTCACAGGTAGGAACATGCGTGGCGGAGAGTGTCGTGATCGAAGTCAGGTCACGGTAGGTGAGAGACTTGAAAAAGAGCACGTCGCGGGACTCAATGAGGCGACAACGAGTAGGGTCCCAGAAGCGCCAAGCCTTCGACAGCGGGGAAATGCCTACGAAGGCACACAAGCGGCCCCGAGGTGAGACCTTGGACCCTTGCTGGTCCTCGGTGTACCACACGGAGGCCAAGGATCCCCAGACGCGAGCGAGACAAAGGTCAGCACGATGTCCAAACTAAAGCTCATACGGTGTAATATGGTCCGGAAGCGGACCGTGCGGGAGGCGGTTCCAGACCCACGTCATGTAGACAAAGCCCTAAAAAGCAAAGGACTCAGGGAGACCGCACTCGGACTCCATAGCGCGAAGCGCATCCTCCATGGTGCAATTCCAACGCTCGGAAACACCGTTCTGCTGAGGAGTAGCAAGACCGGGGACCTATTGAAAAATCCCGTGCTCGGCAAAGAATCCGTCCATCTCGCCACAAAACTCACCGCCACGATCCGAGCAGAAAGTATGCAGCTTGTGACGTGACTGACGCTCAGCAATCACTAGCCAGAGTCGAACCGCAAGGGCGGCGTCGCTCTTCTGACGCAGGCTGTAGACCCACCGCATCCGGGTAAAGTCATCATTCAGAGTCAGAACATACTGGCCACAATCATATAGGGACTCGGCCGGAAGAGGACCGAGAATGTTCGAGTGAACAAACTCGAGAGGCCGAAGCGCTCGTGACCAGAGTCAGGGTAGGTATATCGGTGCATCTTCCCCTGAGCGCAAAAGAGACAGTCGGTCTTGGGTGGCTTCTCGAAAGAAGCCGCATCAAGACCGAGAGCTAGCTGTGTGCGAATGAGCTTCGACACAGTATTGAAACCTACGTGAAACAAACGGCGATGAAGCAACCGCTGGTATTCCGGAGACAGAACACCAGTGACAAAAACTCAAGCGGAGGAGGAAGGGGAGCAAGGGGAGGAGGTACGAGAGACGCGATACAGATCATCTCGACCGAGGCACGAAGGACAACACTACGAGTATCTGCAGTAGACACTGTCGCTAAGTCTGCGGTATGCTCCACCGAGAGACCCATCAGTGTGCACGCACGCACAGAAAGCAGGCTGAGCTCAAGATCAGGCACAAACAACACGTCAAAAAGGTACAAGGGGCCAGACGGACCATCAAAACATACAACCCCAACACCATGGACTGGCAAGGACTGACCAGAGCTTGTACGGACGGAACGGACAGACGTGACAGGAACGAGAATAACAAAATCACCACAACCATACGTCATGTGATGAGTGGCACCAGAATCGATGATCCAAGTGCCACCGGAGTCACGACTGGTGGACGTCACTATGCAACGGGCGATGGAACACTCGGCATCAGAGGGACATTGAGCCGTCAGTGGGGAGGAACGATGCAGGACACAAAGATGAGACTCATAAACCCAATCGGTGTAGTCAGGCCCATCATCATCACATGCTGACTGTGCTCCCCCACACTCGTCGTCACGAGTCACAGGAACGGACGGACAAACAGTCAGTGGACCACCCAACGATGACAACACACTCGTACCTCCCAGAAAGCGGAGCGCCAGAAGGTGTCAGAGCTCAGCGATGGTGCGGTCGCGTGGGTCTGGATCGCTGCTACTCGCTGGTGAAGAAGCGGGAACAGCTGCAGTCGTGGCCGCCACGCGTCTGGAGGATGGCGAGGATGACGTGCTGGATGTGGAACGGAGGGTGTGTGCAGCCTGGAGCCCACGAGTAATCTGCGCCCAGTCGAGCGGCTGCTGGCACTCAGTGTAGGGATGGGTGCCTCCACAGTTGTAGAAGTGAACAGAACGTCCACTGCTACCACTGGAGGACGACTGCTGTTGTGACTACTGCTGACCTGATCCACGCTTCCCCTTCTTCTTCTTCCCCTGATTTGCTGCTGCAACACCCTGTGTCTGAGTGGGTGTGGGTGGGGCCAAAGAGGAGGAGGAAGATGAGGACGTGATGGAGGATGAAGAAAGAGACTACAGGAGGGATGATGGTGGTGATGCGACGACTGCTGCCTCAGCCCCCACCAGCTCTGGTCATGCCTGTCCCTGAGCCTGAGGTGCGCCCCTCGAGCCGTGGTTACTCCCGTGAGCCTGGTGGCCATCTTTGACCACTAGATTCCCGAGCTCAGTGAGCGTCAGGCCTCGCACCCAGGCTTCCCTCTTGTAGCATCGCGAATGGTGACCCCGGCACAAAGGCCCTAGGCCTGAGTGTCCGCACTGAGCTCACAGAGGTACATCCAGCGTTCCCTGTAGCGCACGATCTGATCACTCGCAAGTTCCATATCGCTTGTGATGTAGCAGCTGATCTTGTGGTCGTCAGGCCTAGCACCGAGGCGTGTGCCCTTGCCACGCAGAGCTCTCCCTCTGTGGCGCCCGACCCGGGCACCCTGAGGGAAGCTCTGTCATCACAAGATGCTGACGCTTGGCGAGCTGCCTGCGAGGATGAGCTTCGCGCTATCCGAGAGCACAGAGTCTACGAGCTCGCCGACCTTCCGCCTGGGAGGAAGGCTATTGAGGTCAAGTGGGTCTTTTGCAAGAAAGTGAAGCTAGATGGCTCACTGGAACGCTACAAGGCCCGCTTGGTCGTCAAGGGGTACTCACAGATTGAGGACGTCGATTACACTAACACTTTTGCCCCTGTCGGCCGCATGACCTCAGCTCGAGCTCTGTTTGGTGTAGTGGCTGAGCATGACTGGGAACTGCACCAGACGGATGTGAACAATGCGTTCCTCCATGGCTCTCTGGATGAGGATATTTACGTAACTCAGCCACCAGGCTTTGAGGACGATGACAAGGTCTGACGCTTATGCAAGTCCTTGTACGACCTCAAGCAGTCTCCGCGGTGTTGGAACCGGGAGATCACCAGCACTTTGAATCGTGCGAGATATGTACAAAGCGAGGCAAATCCCCCTCTTTTCCTCCTACCGACACCCGAGCGGTTCACCGCCATCCTGGTCTATGTCGATGACCTTCTGATAGCGTCTCCGTCCCTGGAGTCCGTGAAGGATGCCAAGGCTATCCTTCAGACTGCCTACAAGATGAAGGACCTTGGTCCTGCATCGGTGTTTCGGGATATAGAGATCGTGCGAGATCACATGCGTCAGACGCTACAGTTGCATCAGGCCCGATATGCACGAGTCATGGAGGAGCGTTTCAGCGATCTCCTTGGTGCAGTGCCCATTGCTTCCACACCTCCTACACCTGATGGGCAAGATGCCCTAAAGGTGGATGATCCCACACAGCTGGGGGAGACAGTGGACGTGACCTTGTACCTCGGTCTCATCGGATATCTGATGTACCTGGCCACTAACACACGTCCTGACATCGCTTTCGTTGTCAACCTCCTCGCTCAGTTCTCGCAGGCTCCTCGTGCTTCAGCCCTTCAGGCGCCTGTGCGAGTGGTGTGGTACGTGGTCTCCACACCGTACCTCGTACTCTGCTTTCGTAGGCAGTGTTCGATGGTCCTTGATGGCTACATTGACAGCGACTGGGCTTGGAGCCCAGATGGACCGGTACGCCATACTGGCTACGAGTTCCTGCTCGGTGGTACCGCTCTGTCTTGGCGTAATGGGAAGCAGGGCTGCATCGCACATAGCTCGTCGGAGGCAGACTACGTTGCTTTGGGTGTAGGGGCTACTGAGGCGGTATGGCTGCAGCGCTTGTTTCTTGAGCTCGGTCAGTCAGTACCCGCCCTTGTGCTTCGTTGCGACAACCAGAGTGCTCTTGCCATTGCGGAGAAGTCTGGTGTCTTTCACGCTCGCATGAAGCACATTGCAGTTGAGCATCACTTTGTGCGTGATCTGGTGGAGCGACAGGTGATCTCCGTCATGTGGGTTGTCACTAACATGCAGCGTGCTGATTTTTTTACGAAGGCACTAGCTCGGGGAAAGTTCTTGGTGGCCATTTGTTTTGTTGGGCTTCGCCCCAGGCCTGAGGGTGGTTGAGTGTGGGATGTGTGTCAGTGTCTCATCTGTTTCACACTCACTATTGTACTTGTCCCACTGCTGCACGTGCATGGACATGCCTACCTATGGGTCATGGGGGAGTGTTGTGATTTGTGACGTTCTTGTACAGTCTACTGTGACCACTCGGCCGTGTCCATACTCGTGCAGATCCCTGAGGTAGGCCCTGGTGACATCGGAGGGACGATGGACGGCAGACTACCAGCTTGGAGCTGGCCAACTACCGCTCCAGAGCCCCTGACACTGCCGAGACTCCCTGCTGTTTCTCTGCAGCCTACAGGAGTCTTTTCGACGGACTGGCCATGAGCCCGATTTGCATGTTTTTGCATTGCGTGTCCATCGTCTGATGATGGATGCATGCATGTGACCAGTCGTAGCGTCCGTGTTGTGATCCTGCACGTCTAGGTTCAGACGGCGTAGCATTCTGACATGTGTGCGCAGAGTTATGGCCAAAACAGTGGTTTTGGGCCGGTTTTAGGACAGTTCTTGGACCGCCGCGTGCGACACCCGCTGTGCGCCGCGGCAGGTATTTAGGCCATGGACCTGTCATTTGTTATCTTTCTCTGCAAATTCTATTGAAGCATCCAGACACTTTGCCTTGTGTCCCCTAGCCAAACTCTTGTTGTTGCGTGCACGACTTCTGACTGTCGTCACCGTCTGATCAGGCACTGACGCCTGGTCAACGGGAGTGTTGCTAGGAAGCTTCCTTGCATCATCTCAGTGTACATCTGGTACATAACACTTCCCCTTCTTTTAGTCGCGACGTCCCGATGCTAGATGTGGCCCGGTGACGGCGGTAGTACTCGTCCATTGCATGATTGATGTCTCGAAGGTTGTCGTAGGGTTCCCAACTGTCATGCGCAGCGTCATAACCGTGCCACTTGATGAGATATTCTATTGTCTTGCCCCGTCATCGATGGTCGAGGATGTCCTCGATGGTCGAGGATGTTCTCGAGGACATAGTCCGTGTCTTCGTCCACTTGAACCCAGAAGCGAAGGTGGGACATCTTTGCTAGGGGAGTTCTCTCCGGGGTCTCCGTAGTGCTTGAGTCTGCTGACATGGAACACCACACAAACTTGCATAGTGTCAAAGAGTTGGAGTCGAACAACCTCAGGGGTTTGCATGCGCTCAATCTCAAACGGTCCCAACCATTGGGGTTTGAGCTTCGAACGGTCGGATCCACTCAGCTTGATGTTTGCCGAGCTAAGGACTTTGTGGCCAGCGGCGAAGATGTCGTCGATGCGATGTCTTTCAGCTGCTTGCTTCATCACTACTTGTGTCTTTGTGGGGGTTTCCTATGTTTCTTCCTTGATGACAATGAAGTCTCGACATTGAACGCCGACTGGGGGAATAATGCTATCGCTCAGTAGTCCGGCTGGTGTGGCGGAAAGCTTGCCATACACCACTTCAAACAGATTTTTCCTCGTTGGGGTAAAACAACTGTGCTATTGTATGTTTAGAAACATCAGTTTGCGCCAAAAACGGCTGGTAAATTGATCGTCTCTGTCCCTCGTGATGGTTCTCGATACGCCGTGTATCCGTATGATGTTGTTTAGAAACAACAGTGCTGTTTCTTTGGTGGTGACGATGGTCATTGTCAGGATGAAGTCGGACATTTTGGAAAACCTGTCGACGACCAAGATGATTGTGTAATATCCCTCTAGTGTGACAGGTAAGCCAATGACGAAGCCCATCGAGATGTCTGCCCATGGTTTTGTCAGAAACGGTGCGGTTGCAGAAGTCCGGGTGGCCGCGTGCGACGAGATTTTTGTCGCTGAGATGTGTCGAATGTTTTTCAGAATTTGGCCACGTCGGATTGCATCTTGTTCCACCATTAATTTTTCGCTAGCTTCTTCAGCATCTTGTCCTCTCTGAAGTGTGCACTTGGACCGGTGTCGTAGCACTCTTTGAGTAGCATACGGCGAAGTTCATCATTTGGAGGAACGGCCACCTAGCGAGTGAAGCGACGTCGCTAGTAGGGTGTGTTAAACCAGAATATTGTTTTGTCCATTCCGCCGTGCTGGTCGTAGCCTCGTGCGAACAGTCGCTCAAGGTACGGGTCTCGCTGTAGTTGTAGCATTGCCACATCAGCCATAAAATTGGATCCGCGACTGAGTGCGTCCGCCAAATTGTTTTTGCCTGGCCGGTACTCAGTTTTGTAGTCGAACCCGGATTCAAGCAACTCCATCCATCGGGTTTGACGACGGTTGAGATTCGGCTGCGTCTTCAAGTATTTTAATGCGTGGTGGTCGGCGCGCACGATGCATCGGCGACACTCCAAGTAGCATCACCACGTCTTGTATGCGTGCACGACCGCCAGCATCTCCTTCTCTAGTACTGCGTAGTTGAGTTCTGGTCCTTGCAATTTTCAAGACATGTAGATGACCGGTTGTTCGCCATTATTGTGGTCTTGTAGAGGAATCACGCCAGTGGCTCTGTCTAATGCATCCCTGGCCATGATGTAGTCGACCGTTGCATCGGCTAATCGTAGGGCTGGCGACGAGGTCAGAGAGTTCTGCAAAGCAGTGAATACTTCTTATTTGTTGTCCCCTCACTGCCACTCGTTTTCATTTCGAGTGAGCCCGAAAAGAGGCGCTGACACTCTTGCGTAATCCCGTACAAATCGCAGGTAGTAATTGCAGAATCCAAGAAAGACTTGAATTTCTCAAAAGCTGGTCGACGTTGGCCAATCAGCGACTGTTGTCGGTTTTTTCGGATCCATGGTCATCCGTCCGCCGTTGACAAAGTGACCCAAAAACTTGATTGAACGGTGACCGAACTTGCATTTTGCATCTTTTCCAAAAGATTTCTCTTTTTGTAAGACTTTGTGATCTTTTCATAGATATCCAAAATGCTCCTCCAGGGCGCGGCTGTAAACCAGAATGTCGTCGAGGTATGCCACAACAAAATTGTCAAGGTATGGACGGAAAATGTTGTTCATTGTCACCATAAATGTTGCCGGAGTATTTGTGAGTCCAAACGACATAACCGTGAACTCAAAGTGCCCGTAGTGGGTTCAGACTGACGTCTTCTTGATGTCAACGCCTGCAACATGTATATGGTGATATCCACTACGTGAATAGACTTTGCTGAAAACTCGAGCCCCTCGGAGTTGGTCAAAAAGTTCGTCGGCTCGGGGAAGAGGGTAGCGGTTCTTGATGGTAGCGTCATTCAACACCTGATAGTCCACACACATCCGTATCTCGCCAGTATTCTTTTTTATGAATAGCACTGGTATAACGCATGGTGACATAGATAGGCGGATGAACCCCTCACCGAGTATCGTGTCGAGCTGCATTTTTAGCTCGGCCAGCTCATGATTGCTCATCTGATAGGGCCCTCAAACAGTAGGTCTGCTTCCCAACTTCAGTTTGATGCGACGATCGATGTCGCACTGAGGATGTAAAGTTTTTGGGAGTTCATCCGGGAAGACATTCGCAAACTCTTTGATGAATTATGCGAACTCTTCGGGTACCAACACGAACTTCGTTGGTGCCGATGAGGCTGATGAAGCCAATGATGATTCAGCTGCTACTACTTTTGCTTCTTCCACTCGCTCGAGAAGTATGAGCCACACACGAGCTCCTCGCCAAATGCAATTCTTGGCCATATTGACCGGCATCAGCTGCACAGGTTGTTGCTTTTCGGCTTCCGCGGCTTCCCCTGCTACTTCCACCTCTGCCGCTTCCATTGTCGGCTTCCGTCCCGCATGCGGAAGTTTTCATTGGGCACCGTTGATCTCCACGTAGACATCGTCGCTGTTCTAGTCGACCTGCGGATTGTGCCGTGTAGAAAAGCACGTCCAAGGATAATTTTGTGATCGGTCATTGGACAAGACCTCCAGAATTTTACATCCCTTCGATCCCCTACTTGTAATCGTAGTTGTTCTTAGAGTCTCCGCATCTGCAGTCAAACATCAGCAGTTTTTCCTTCAAACACACCTGGTTCAGCCTGCAAACCCAGCTTGCAAATCATGTCGTTGCTCACAAAGCTGTGTGAAGCTCCTCCATCCAATAGTGCGGGTACCATTCTGCGACTTCTACATTCTTGAGGCTGAACATTTAGCAGTATCGCCGGTTGGTTGTCCTCGTACCCCTCGTCAAATTTTGCGATCTCATAAACCCTTTGCGGCGATGTCGGCCATTCAGATGGGTGATCGTTTGGCGCAGATCGCTCCTCACGGACAAGAGTTGTGCCTTTTACTCCTGCCCTCTGACATATCCCAACTCATTTTTTTCTACTTATTTTTTCCCCCTTTTTGGCCTACTGCTTGCTCCGACAGTTACGAGGGATGTGTGTATCTCTCTGGTCGACGATGTCCACTTCCATTGGAGTCAAGGAGCCCGCCGACTGGTTTTTTCCATTTTCATAATAATTGTGCTTAGGAGGTCACCAGCCGTAGGATTCCCGGATCCGATCGTTGTAGTCGGTGCTGTCGATCCTTTTTGCTACTACGACCATCCGCGACAAGTTGTTCTTGATGTCGAATATAGTGATTGCCTGCCGGATGTCTTACTTGAGGCCGTTGTTGTGAAAACAGAGTTCGTCGCGGGCGATGTCTGCTTCGGTGATGATCTCGCAAAATCTTCGCATGTACTACGCCACGCTGGACTACTGATGTAGACGCTAAAGCTTGTACCGTGCGTCAGACTTCTTGTTCAGTCATCCAAAGCGTGCGAGCATCGCGCACAAACATTTGTTCCACTTGGTTGGTGGCATCAGCGCTTCTTGCCACCGTGGGTTGATCTGCTCCAAGGGTAGAATCCTTGCAGTCGGTGATGTCGAATGGGTGTCGTGGGACGTTGATAAAACCCAGTCAGTCTCCTGCTGAAGTTGGATGGCCTTTAGGATGGACCACTAAATTAGCATCGTGTCACGCAAGAGCGCGGCCACAAGGTCAATTTTCTTTTGGCCATCGTTGACTCCAGTAGGGGTGAAGTACACCTCCAAACTTGTGGGCCACATCCAAACCGTCCGTCCTTTTGAGTTTGCAAGATCGAACAGTTCTAGTGGAGCCGGACAATCTTGGGTTCACTCAAAAGTTGGGAATTTCTCTTGATGAGCACCGCGCCATGCGCGCTTGCGTTGCAAAGAGCCTCCATCGCGACATTGAGCTGTTGGAGCTGGCGGTTGTTGGTTCCTTTGAGTACGGAGATCCTGTTGGCCAATCCCTCGTTGATTCGCGCCTGTAGTCTAGTGACGCCTGTCATCCCTTCTGTCGTTGTCAAAGCTGTCGGTTGGATCAGCTGGTTCATCGCCGCTAGGTCCGTGACCGGATTGGTTTTCGAAGCCTTAGGAATTGTTCCAGTTCCCACAAAGCCTGCCACGCCAGCATTCGCTGTCGCTTCAGGGCTCACATGCATCGGCATGTTCTGCTCTTCCATCGCTGAAGTCATTGCCAAAGACCCGTTGCTGGTCGTCGGTTGCGCTTGCTTGCCTTACGTCGTAGTCGCAAAGTCTACAAATTCTTGTTGTGCAAGATGTGCTGACAGCTTGTGTGAGGTAGTCTATTCGATGGGTAAGATGGTCAGATGCCTTTCCAGCACCGCTGCGCTCTAATACCAAGTATCACGCTGAACGGAACGTAGATGGTGCACGTAAATTCTAAATTGTGTGTTTGCGAGGCAAACACACAATTTAGAATCTGGAACACTTGAGCAATTCATGATTAGCGGTAACTGTGCTTTGATGATAAGTGTCAAAATGATCAAACACATATGTACGAGTGTCGAGTTATGAATGAAGCATAGTCGGGGTCGTTGGGTCGACTGTCGAGTGACGTGTGCACGGTCGCGTCATGAGTGGTAGGATTCGAGAAGGTCCGTCAAGAGGTTGGGGGTCTTTGAGAATTGACGGTTTAGATGCGAGATGCATCTTTATAAATCCAGATTTGTCTCGGTGTGCCGAGAAGTTGACCAAATGGTAGTGTTACTTCCGTTCGTAGGTTTGCGAGTGTGGTCGAAGCTGTCGGAGGGTTCTGGAATATCCAATGAGAGCGGGGCAATTGGTTAGTTTGCCCTTGACCGTTGGAGTTGGATATCGCGGTTCTCGCAACGCGATGGGCTATATGTGCAATAACATAAATGCCCATTTGGAAGGTTAGGGACCCGTGTACATCAGGTACGTAACACTACGGGCCTCGGAAGAGCCCGAACCTTGATAGCACCCAGAAGCCCTATTTTTTAGAGGGTATGTTTAACTTTTTTTTTTGTGTTTTTTGGGGGAAATGTTGGGTAAATGGCAAGATTATTGGTGGTCAATGGGTCAATTAAAATTCTGAAACTCTATTGGTGAATAGTATGGCTCTTGGGATTCACTAATGGGGCTCGTCATTTTCCGTTCAATACCTACTCCTGTGGGATGTCACTCAGGCAAAGGGTTGGTCATTCATGGTATGTAAATGCTCACCAAGTAGATGGTGAGCATGCAAGAGCTGTATAGCAGATAGATATAGCCAAAATGTAAGGCTTGATTATTCTGCTATTAGCATGAGGTCCACTTTGGTGATGAGTCTACAAACTCCTAAGCCCATATCAAGGGCAAAAAGATAGAACAGGCAAACTTCATTCAGTCCCTGAATGCATGATGTTACGCGAAGCAGAGCATGCATAGTTCACAGGGATGGGGTGCGGAGCAAAAGACGGTTCAAGGAATGGGAACGATTCCTTGAACCCTCTACTCACTAGTATGTGTACTTTGATGAAAAGTGTCCAACATTTCAAGCGCAAGTACAACAATGAGAATCACAACAAGGCACATGTTAGGTCTTGGGCGTTCAAGCCAAGTGACGCATGCGACGCTACATCGTGGGTGGTTGCTTCAAGAAAATCCGCCAAGAGATCAGAGGGGTTCAATGGTATTGAGGTGTGGTTTTCTAGATGTCTAACGCGGTCGTGAAGTCCACCGAAAAGTACCAAAACATCGATACAATTCATGAAACTTCTGTCGGCCCTTCTAAAAAGTGGTCAAATATGTTGGAACCTTCAAGAGAAGATCACAGGAAGCTGTGGCAAGTGGCAAAATTGCCCTCGGTCGAACGACGTTTAACTCCTCAGGTCAGCGTACGATGCGCCTTGAATGTAAGAATAAAGATACCCACTCACAAATTCTATGGACGTGTGGGTGTGAGACGTAACGCTTCCCTCTTTTTAGCCACGATGCCCTGGCGCATTAGCATACATACGCCGGTGACACCTATAATAGCCGTGGATTAGATGATCAACGTCTTAGAGGTTGTCGTAGGGCTCAATGCTGTTGTGCGCGGCATCGTAGCCGCACCACCTGACCAAATACTTTATTGTTTTTTACGGTGTCGTTGTCTAGGTGTGACATCAACCACGTACTCCGTATCCTCTTCCACTTGGATTTGATGCAGAGGAGCAATGTATCAGCCGAAACATTTCTCACTAGGGTCCTGGTAAAACTTGATCTTGCTGATGTGGTAGACTTGGTGGATCGCCATACTGTCTAGTTTGCAGAGTCAAGCAACAACTAGAGTTCTCAGTTCCTTTATTTCAAATGGACCCAGCCATTTGGATTTGAGCTTCCCAAAGTCTTGTCCACGGAGTTTGATGTTTGCTGAGCTCATCTCGACACAGTAGCCAACGTTGAACACATTGTCTTTGTGATGTCGATCTACTGCTTGCTTTGTGGCTGCTTGAATCTTTTTGAGGGGTTCAGAAAAATTCCTCTCAAATGATGGAGAAGTCTCATCGATGGATGTCAATCGCAGGAATGCAACTTTGGTTTTGTAGTCGTACCGATGTGGCAGGAAGTCTGCTGTTAACCACGTCGAACACGATTTTTCCCGTTGCAGTGGAAGTTGTGAAGTTTTATGTGAGTTTTCCAATCAGCATTTTTGCTACCCAATCAGTGTTGTGCGACTTGCATGGAGTGCGGCGGTATTGTTCAAGTGTCTGATTGGTCCGATTGTTTTGCCTATCGATTTGAGGATGGACCATCATTGATTACTAGATCCAAGTGACACGATGTATCATCACTA
The DNA here is from genome assembly GCA_023375785.1 of Penium margaritaceum. Lineage (NCBI taxonomy): Eukaryota > Viridiplantae > Streptophyta > Zygnematophyceae > Desmidiales > Peniaceae > Penium > Penium margaritaceum. Next base: position 81,376 of record SZWC01006546.1, read on the forward strand.
ATGTATTACCGCAATTATTCATACGTGTTTTTGCAAAGGTGTTCTTTGTTTTATTTTGCTTTGTGTACCGTTACATAATTGCCCTCATATAGTTCACAACCACTAAAATTCGAAGTGACCCGGCCGTGTCATGTCCTTGTGTGTCAAAATCGCGAGTATGAGGTGCATTCGGGTATCTGAATTTGCTTCCTCAAACTCGAGTAAGCAAATCAATGGCTGACCTCGCGTGGATTTTATCACCGTCCACGTGATGAACGCGCTTTGTGCAGGCGTTGCCCTCACCCACAAAGGGCAATGCCCTCCAGAAGTGCGGCGCCTCTACCAACTCGAGGCCACCACCTTTGTGGAGAGTGGCCTTGAGAGTGGTGTCGCAAATGCCCCAGCCCGTCCTTGGAGCAAATCGTGGAGTGCAATTCAAAGTGACCCTCGAAGGGGTTTTTTCCCAAATAAATTCAAAGCCCATGGAGGACTAGTTTACAGCCGTTACAGAAGTACCTGGGAGGAGAAAATGATCGTCTTTGGAAATTATCTTAATGATTTTCCTTCCAAATAATTGCGGTAGTACCGTATGTGCCAAAAACGACTGGTAAATAGGCTGTCTCTGTCGTTGATGATGGTACATGGCATGATTTGTGGAGGCATGATCTGATGTAGAAACATTCATGTTGTTCCTTCTACAGTGACGGTGATCTTTGCTGGAATGGAGTGTGACATTTCAGAAATTCTGTCCATCACCGCGATGAATACATCTAATCCCTTTAGAGTGAAAGGAATCCGTGTCACAAAGTCCATGCTGATGTCGAAACACGGCTCCGTTGGGACAGGGAGGGGTTGGAGCAGTCCTTGTGGCCTTGTGCGACAAGATTTTTCATTTTGACATGTGTCATACGATTTGGAGAATGCTCCCACATGAGTGTGCATCCGGTCCTACCAGTAATACTGGATAAACTTCTTGGGCATCGTGTCCTCCTTGAAGTGTCCACCTGGACCGTTGTCGTGGCATTCCTCTAGTAGCATTTGTCATAACTCCTTGTTTGGTGGCATGACAACTTAGAGAGTGAACCATCGTGAACAGTAAAGGTTGTCGAATCAAAACTTGGTCTTGTTTCATTTTCCAAATTCCTCGTAAGCCTTTGCGAATAGCCTTGCAATTCATGGGTCCCATTTGATGAGCAATGTGTTAGCCCTGGCCCATCAAGTCTGGTCGCCAATGTAGAGCATCTGTTGGATCATTTTTTCTAGGTCGGTACTCGATGTCGTAATCAACGATGGACTCGAGGAACTCCATCAATCAGTTTTGTTGATCGTTCACAAGATATTTGGTTTCTTGGTAGTTGGTGTGGATGATGCATTGTCCACATTCCAAGGAAAACTGCTATTTTGAATGCGTGCACATCTGCAAGCATTGAATCAGATGAAATCCACTACAACAGTCAATTTTGGTAAAACTTCTCGCCATGCTGAGTTAGTCAAAAGGTTTTGTTTTCTCACAAAATAGGGTAATGTTTCTTGATGTTGATGTCGTTCATCTCTTGATAATCCAGGCATATCCGTATCTCATCGGTTTTCCTTTTCACAAAATGTACCAGCACCATGAAAGGTGGTGTGGATGCCTCGATGAACTCCTAATCAAGCATCGCGACTAGCTACTTCTTGAGTTTGGTTAGCTAATGGTCACTCATCTGATAGGTCCCTTTGACACTCAGTCTGCTTTCCAAATTCTAGCATGTATGATAATCAATGTTGCATTATGAAGGTAGATCTTGAAGTACTTCATCAGGGAAAAGTCTCTTTAAACTCCTCAACGAGGGGGATTAACTCCTCCAGAATAGTTGTGGACTTGTCAGGTGTTGAGGCCGATGTGGTTGCGTCTGTTGTTGCAGTTACCATTTCCTCCTTTTCCAAGTTTCCACATGGACAAGCCACCCTTGTGCTCCACATCACAGTTTTTTTCTAGCTAGGTCTAGAGATATTGACCGTTATTTTGCGACTGTTGCAACTTCCTCTACTGCTTCCAGGTTTGATACTTCTCATAGCTGCTGATGTGTCATGGGTTGCTTGATCAAAGGTGGGTCATTAATTCTTCCATTATTGCTAATGTAGACTACTCCATTGGTCTAATCTACTTTCAGATTGTGTTCGTGTAGGGAGTCATACTTGAGAATGATTTTTTGGTCGCTCATTGGGCAAGTTCTCCACATCATTACATCATACATATATCCGATTTGCAGACAAAGAGGTTCACAGAGTTGGCAAACCTGCAACCATCCGTACGTGTTTTTTCCTTCAAACACCCCCGGTTTAGGTTGCAAAAAAAAAAATTCAAACCAGGTCGTTGCTTACGAAGCTATAAGAAGCTCCTCCATCCACCAGTACCAGTACTGTTTTATGAATTTTAAAATGACTGAATTGTACTCATAGCAGTATTGTTGGTTGGTCATCCTTGTACCTCTTATTGAACTTTGTGTTCTCAAGAACCCTCGTCAACAATGATGTGAGTCACTCAGTTGCGTGATCCATCGACGCGGATTTTCCCGACCAGGCAAGATTTCCACCGTCTACGCCTGTTCTTTGTCGTGTCCTGACTCCCTATGGTTTTCTCTACGACTTCCCCCTCTTCTGGCCTGCTGCTACCTTTTTTGACAGCCGCAAGAGATGTACCCCGGCTTCCCGCAAGTCTACCATTGCTGCTGATTGCCTTCATCAACGGCGTCAATCTCTATTGGAGACAAGGTTTCTATAAACTGTGACTTCCTTCCACCTTGATATAGACTTTTCCTTTGGGGCCAAAAACCATTGGATTCTTGCATCCGAGCATTGGTTGTCGGCAATGTTTATGCAATTTGCTGCCACAATGATTTGCAGAAGATCGTCTTGAGTACTGAACATGGCGATAGCTTGTCTGGTGTTGCCCTTGAGGCCATGTTTGTGATAGAGATAGAGTTCATTGAAGGTGAGGTCACTGTCGGTGATGATTTTGCAAAAATGGCGTGTGTAGTCCACCACACTAGAGTGCTGATGCAGTTGTTGAAGCTTGTACTTTGCGTCAGATTTCTCATTTATTTCTCCAAATAGTGCGAGGATGGTGTGTGCGAAGTCCATCCAATTCTCCGGTGGAGTCAAAAATTTGTGCCACGTCACATCAATCTACTTGAGAGGTAAAACGCCTGTAGTTGAAGATGTGAGAGCGATTGCATGAGCCATTGATCCAGCTCCATCGGTCCCCTGCTATCGTTAAGTGATTTTTAGGTCAGACCACCAGCTTAAAACCGTGCCGCACAAAAGCAAGGCCGCAAGTGTCAAATTTCATGTTGTTGTTGTTGACCCCAAAAAGGTGAATTACACCTCCTAACTCATCAGTCACATCTATATCGTTGGACCTTTGGAGTTCATAGGATCAAACTTCTTAGGAAGTGCCAGTCGAATTGGGGGCTCGCTCAAGAGTTGGATATTTCTCTCGGTGACCACTACTCCCCGCGTGTGTATTCTGAAGCTCTTCTTTTGCCGCGTTAATTTGTTGGAGTAGATGGTTATTTAGGCTCTTGAGTCTCGACAGATTTTTTTATAGGTCTTCATCAAAACGAGCCTGTTGGTCGTTTTATCCCACCATGATAGGTGTCGCCCCAATGGGCAATGGCATAGGAAAAGGGTTCATTCAGTCCAAAGGGCCCATCACTGGGTTGGCCATCGGGGCCATCCGTGTTGCGTCATTCACCTTAAAATTCGCCTTTCCTGCCTAATTTTCCTGAAGAGCATCGTTGACTGTATGATGTTGATCCTCCATCGCAAGATTCTTTGCTAATTCTTGTTTATCGCAGATGAGTGCGCTCGCTCCGTTTACTGTTGTCGTCGTGAGATCTACGAGCTTCTGAACGGTGGCAATGCATTGAAGACCCATGCAAGATTTTTGCCTAGTAGTTAATGTTTCAGTTGCTCCTCTATTGTTTCTACGCTCTAATACCAAGTGTTACGCTGAGCGCAATGTGGATGATTTAGAGGGATGAGGTTCGGAGTAGATGACAGTTCAGAGGATGGAAATAGTTTTTTTTTCTTTGTATTTGATATTAGGTGTACTTTGATGACAAGTGTCCAACATGTCAAGTACATGTATACAATAGCAAGAATGGTAGTGAGGCATCCATTCGATCTTGGAGGCTTGAGCCAAGCTACACGTGCGATGCTGCGTCATTTGTGGTCGCTTTAATAAACTCCACTGAGAAGTCAGAATGTTTCCAGAATACTGAGGTACAACTCGATAAAGGAAAAAAAAAAGCCAGAATATCCATGCGCCCAGAGGTTTGACCCTCCCATATCCACGAGCGGAATACTATGTCTGCCACATCCAGCACTTCAAATAAAGAAAGAGGTATCCAACCTCACTTGCCATGCTCGATCACTGACATGCGTTGCTGATCGAGCATGGAGAGGATGGTCATGTGACCGTCGCTCGACCATGACCCTCGCTCAATTGTGAGATCGCGATCGAGCGATGACCTTTTTCATTTTTTTATGTGCAAACCCCCTATTATGATATAGGGTTTTGTATACTTTGCAGGATCTCTGCCGGTGCAAAACATAAAACCCTACATCATGATGGGGGTTTTACGCTTAAAAAAGAAGAAGAAAAAAGGCTCATCGCTTGAATGCGATTGAGCGAAAAAACCCATTTCAAGCATCCAGTTCACGGCACACAAACCATCCCTGGTTTGCAGGAAAACCACTTCCAAACACAATTCTGAATGATGTTTGGGGTTGAGGGTTTTTGTTTTTATGCGAGCATCTGTTGGGCCCCGTAGTAGCGGGGTACATCATATTCTGTTTCAACGCATGGGGTATCTCAGACCCCCCACGCAATCCCCTCCCTAAAACAATCACAAACACCTTGGAAGAGGGAAATGTGATTGTTTGACGAGCCTGATGACATCAGCATTATGACATTGCATTTCATGTAACAACGGCATGGTATTTGCACATTTTTTCCTAATAAGTTGTTGCTTTTATTCAACCTGTGGATACATCTGCTTCAAAACTTTAAAATGTTGGATATGGATTTGTTAAAGAGCGGTTACTGGATGTATCAGATCTATTGGTTATTTTGTGGATGTATTAAAATTTTGGCTTATAAGCAAGTTTTCACTCGTCCCAATGCCTCAAATCATCTTCTACACTACACCTTCTACCTGTAAACCATCATCGTTCTGCTCAGCATATCACTTTGTATCCGAGTGCAATGGAACTTGAGGAACATCTGATGACTTTACTTAATGGTAACAACATCACACAAGGCCTCAACGTGTCTCCGCTCTCGAGAAGGTTGCACACCTCGTAACAACGACTGTGAACAAATCGAGCACACTGGGCGATAAGTAATGGTATCTCGCGAAGACTTCAACGATGGATGATCAGCTGTTCTATATGATGCTCTCCAGGTAAACCAGGTGGCAGCAGCAAGATCCATGAGGAATGGCGCAACTCCGTGGACTCCGACGGCCAATCCGGTAAAAGAACCCTCGGCCATGGCTAATCCTTCGCCTCCACCCTTTCATGTCGGGGTGGCACCTGGCATGATGAGAGGATGCACAAGCCAATAGGTTCACATTAAAAAATTCATGTACTAGAAAACATCAGGATGTGAGATCCCCAACAACCATTTGCTCTGACAAATCACTGGGTCTATGGATAGGCTTCCGAATGCGCACGAACAAAAGTTAGTGCTCACCGATCATTCCTACAGACTCAAAGAGACCAACAGTCTGGACATGACTGATGAATTTGAAGGTGTGAAACACTGCTCATCGAATCAAAATCAATCAAAAGAAGATTGAATACGCGGCCTTTCTTTTTTTGTGTCATAGTATTTAAGTAGTGATCCAACCTTAAAACCATTTATCAGGAATAGGAGAGTAACAAAGCTGGAGTAACATCTCATGAAGGCACACTCACATTGTCATCCGCAGACATTCTGTCTCTCATGGAAATGAATCTGATTTGGCAAGGTTCTTATAATCTACCAGAGAACTGGATCAACTTCACGCATGCCATCCTCGCCCGCTCTAGAAGGCTGAATGAAATTTGGGATGCATGGTGCAAGCTTAAACGCTTGCATCAGCACCCCAACGTGACTGAGTATGGCACAACATTTAACAAAATTATCATGAGCAGTGACATCACCCCAAGAAAAACTCGGTCTCCACTACAACAACGTCCTCGGGCAAACAATTTGGCAAGTAATAACAATGTCTAGCATTTGGGATACCTTTCCACACATGACCGCAATAGCTCATTGCATTGGCTCATCGCATTGCTCCAGACTACAACACTCAAATGCATGAATCCAACTACTAGAGACCCCAAATTCATGACTTACGTCGTGAAATATCTCCCTTGGTAATTCAAGTAGTAATACAAAGCAAACAACACAACCTATAGTTTTAACCTACTGAAGAATATCTCCCACATTCACACCAAAAAGTTCAGCAACAGTATTCAAGTCTACATTAACAGAGTCAAAAGCATATGTGACCATATTTTTGTTACAGACCCTCCTCTCCTACACCATGAACAGACTTCAAAATACTTGACAAGATGTGAAGCGCATTATGTCAAATACTTGGCCTCACCTCCTCACCAAGAACTTCCTCTACACAATGCTACTTAAATAACAACGTGGCAATGATCTTGAACAACAACAACAAAAAGCCCTCACCCACCTTTCTCTTATGGGTCCAAAACGTCCTCCAAATTTAGCATGAACTCATACTCTGCCTCTAGCTCCTATCATGGGGCTTCGAGTCAGGCCAAATGCCATCATGAACATTCTGGTAAGTGCCACCAAACACCAGACGTCCTACAATCACATGGAAACGTTTCCATACAAAGAGATAAAGCATGGATGGAATTCTTTGAGTCCAATTTTGACTGCGACATCGAGTACCGTCCTGGAAAAAAATTCCAACGATTACTCTGATTTGAGGACCAAATCTAATAACAAAGATTGGCACGATACTTGTCAGCACGACCCGTGCCACACGAGGTTATTTAGGAAGAGTTACAAGAGTAAAACAAGACCAAATTCTTGTTCCACAAATCATATTGGTGACAGAAATTTACTCACCTGTTCTTCACACCACCCAATGACAGTATACGTTGCATGCTAGTGGAGGAGTGCCATGAAACCGATTAAGAAGGAATATTCAGCAAAGACACGGCATAAAAAGATGTGAAGTGCTACTAGCAGGACAAGATGTGAACCGACATTGGGAACCTATGCAAGACATGTGTTTAATGTCAACTGTGATTCAGAATAAATGAAACAGAGGGATTTACCCCAACTGCTACCGGTGTTTAAATAACCATGGTTGGAGGTCTCCAATGACTTGGAGACTGTTTTCCCCATCCAAATGGAGGGGTTTGATATAATCATTGAGCTGTTCGACCTGTTCTAGAAGATGGCAGACTTCAACGTTAGTACGATGAGGGAAACATGCGGCTGTTCCTCTACAACATCGCCTGAGTACATGGCGCTTCCTCCTCCATCAAGATTGATAGAGAGGAATGCATTACCAGGAGAAATTTTGCGGGATTTGACGACTTGTCACAGAAGTTGGATCTAGCTCTCGATGGCCATCCATCGCTAGACTGATGGGCAGATAAAGCGTACCAAGAAGATGCCCCCACAATGGCTCCAGACCCTTTGGAAGCCATATGGCTCTGACTGGGCGGTTAATTTGCCAACTGCCAATCTTGCCTCCAACTCCGCAACATCGGCAGAAATGGGATTTTTTCCCTTCAAAGTGGTTTACAGCAAACTAGTCGCAATTCTAGCATCTTCGTAGAGTCAAAGAAACATATCAACAGTCGGCATCAAGCAGCATGACTTTCAATATTTGAAAAAACACAAGTGGTGATAAAGCAAGTGGTGAGTAAGCATTGGATAGACACCGAGTTCCACATCGGTGATTGTGTCCTACTCAGCTAAAAGAGCATCATCCTACAAGGATAGGATTGCACGAAGATCAAACCTAAGTGGTTGGGACCATTCATGATCGAAAAAATGTAGGCAGTTATCATCAAAACGTTCTGCTTCCGCGATGATATGACTTTCAACCCGGTATTCAACATCAGCCAGCTCAACCTGTATCGAGATGGAAGGGAGTACTCTTATGGAAAATATGTGTCTTCTACCACCACTTGTGGAATCAGACGAGGGAACGGAGTACATTTTTAGGATATTCTTGGACATTTCTAAAGAGGATAAATGCTGCATAGTCTTGTCAAGGGGTAGGGCTAGGACACATCAAACAACATCTAAGAGCCCTAAAACAACCTACATGATATCAATCACCAATATGATGGTCACTATATATTGCAACCACGTATGTCTCGTAATGAGCTTGGATGTTACGGCAAAAAGGGGTAGGGAAGTGTCACGTTCCTCGCGTACATGAGTCCTTAAACTCCAAGTGTGGGTATTTCTGTCCTCCCATTCATGGCCCTCCACACATCGACCTCCAAATTTGTACGTAGTTCGACAAAGGATGTTTTGGGGAAAAAATCCTAGACCTTTAGTGTTCCATTTTAGAAGGTTCTGACAAGTTCAAAAGATTTCAATGTTTTTTAACAGAATTATTACAGACCGCATTGATCTTCTGATACCGTTTGGTGGTCTTCTCAGCCATGTTGGACTTTTAAAAAGAAGCTCCTAGATATTCTTGCGACCTATTGAATTCTCCATGGTGTTTTTTTAAGCAACCTTTTACGACACACCGTTGCACATGCCACTTAGCTCATTCTTGTTGCAAAAACTTCGACATGTATTCAACAGTTGCGACTTTTATTCCATCAAAATACAATTACTACTTATGAAAAATAACCTAATGGTACCAATTCCTTTAATCCTCCTTTACTCTGTACCTTCTATCTTTTCACCATCTATGTTCCATTGCACCCCACATCCTCAATCCCCCCTCGCACGGACTACCCCAACCCACCCGTCCAATCGTGAACCTTGACCGCGATGGCCTCGATTGGCCATCTGATTTGAGGGTGCTTGGTCGGAATGTAAGGGATTTTGATGAAACAAACACCAACTGATAGGCTTTCACCGACACTTTGGTCATTGAACATGCACCTTGCATCCTCCATCATGTTGTGATATTAGCCATCCAAAACCATTTTCACAGCTTAATGTGGCCACTCAGCCATATCCATGCTCGTCCCCAATGCGGACCCAATATGTACTGGAGCATCATCGGGTGATAGCCCACCCATTGGTAACTGCCTGACTACTGCCAAGCAATCCGGGGTGCGTGTTGTAGCCTTTTATAGCTTTTCTGTAGTATCTATAATTTTCTTAGTGGATTGGCTTTTGAGCCTGATTTGAGGTTTGCACTTATTGTCCACCAATTGTTGCTAGATGCATTTATGTGTTTCTAACGGTTCTTTGTTAGGATGCCTGTGCACATAGCTACGGCCAAAAGAATGATTTCGAGCCGGTTCTAGGACAAACTGGAATTGGCATGTGCGTCACCCATCATGTGCCACAGTAGATATTTATGTTATGTGCTCCTTAACTGTCATTCCTCTCTACATTCTAAAGCCATTGAAGCTTATGAGACATTGTGCATCTCCGTAGCCCAACCAATACTACTTCTTACAGTTGTCTTGCATGCTAGTGCGTCAGCTGACTGGATAGAGTTACCATGTCAATGTCAGTAAGGCGAGGAAGCTTCCTATTATCTTAATTTGGTATTTGAGCAAGGAGAATCTTCTTGCTGAGCCATGCAGGAAAGGATGCACTTGTAGTAGCAATGAGAGTCATGACTGTAGTCGCATTCATGGAACCAGACATAGAAGACAAAAACAACAGACACCATAGTGGTATCAGAAACAGTGAGATCATCACTCAACCGCATCGAGTTGAAGGTGGCGTTGGTAACATCAGCGTGAGTTGCCTTCACTGTCATGATGTTAGTAGCAGGAGTGTGATAGCAACAACATCCACGTTGAGTAGTTGTAGCACTGATGCAACGACTGTAGAATTTGAATCCTAACAATAGTAGTAGGAAGTGGTAGTAATAGCGACGGCTGACAGCAGCAACGAGCAGTAGCAGGAGCAGGTCACAATGCAAGAACTGGTAGCAGCGAAAGGAAGGAGCAGTGAGGAGTGACAACAACAATTAGTGGCCACAACAAGACAAAATATCTTGTAATAGTAGCAGCACCTATGTTTAACATCTCAATAGTACTACTAATAGTTAGGATAGTAATGTATCAGCAGGAGCGGTGGCGGCAGCAACATAGTTGCAATGTCAATAGTTGTAGTAGGAGCATATCAGTAGTGGAAATAGCAGTGGCTCAGCTGTGTGCATGCGTAGATTCGTCATTGTGTAGTGCAATAACAGGAGCTACACATGCAGCAATGGTAGCTCCGTAGCTACTAAACACGGACAACGATGTGGGACATGGTTACCTGCCGGTATAGCTATACAACTTCATGATTGACACCTGGGAAGAGGAGCAGATAGATGATGACTCACCTGAGACTAAGCCTACTTCAAGAGAAGATTCGTGAGCTGTACCAAGGATCACGATGAGCCACATCAGTGCCAGAATTCCGTCAGGGCCACGTCCGATCATCCACATGATTTTCCTTTCTAGGTTTCCCTCTCAATGGCAGCCTCCCTCTACTACATCCACAGTAACGGGAGCCTGAGGTTCTCAACCCCACAATGCGGTGACCAAAGGACTTTGAGACTCCTGCACCCTGCTATGATAGTGACGTAGGCTTCGATTGCTAAGAGGTCCTGTTTCATATGTGGGCTGACTCGAGGGGGTGTCTGGCCCTACTACCATTGTCACTACCAGACCCTGGACACTCGCTGGGTCTAGACAGTAGCAGGAGCCATGTGCGGCCTAATCTATTCTATGCCAGAAGATGTTTTTGTCAAATTCCGTCCCTTCCTACATAGAGCAGAGATCGGGACTGGAGAAAACCTACAAATGGCTTGGGAGTTTGCATTAATGCTGCTTGCTACTAAGACTCATGTGAGAAGGGCAAGCGGGCTACGCTAGTTCCGCTACTTCCGTCAAGGTTCATTGGAGCTCGCAATTGACTACTGGTGGCATGCCATGCATATCTACGTCCACCTTGAGACTGATGGGGGGATGCAAATGTGGGCACTTCATCTGGAACACGTGAGGCTCTTCACCAGTGTCGACCTTGTCGTGTTGTGCAAGACGTTTGAGCTGCTTTGGCTCATTCCTCAAGCCCATCGTCACTTCCTTCAGGTGACATTGGCCTTGAAGGCAGCCGGTGCGCATCGGGAGAGCGTGCTTGTTGCAATAATGGTTCTGACACCTCTAACATCTTTGTCACAGTTCTCCAGTCCTACCTCCAATGCTTCATCCTCCTCTCCCTCTACATGGAATGGCTAGGCTTGGGACATTGTAACGGTGAAGGGAATAAGTGGAAAAAGAAACATGAAAAAGGAACGCAACAGCAACAACAACATCCACCGAGCAGTGGCCATGGATGTTTTTCCCACTACTACAATTGTGAATGCACTGGTTGCTAAGCCGAGTACTAGAAAACCCTTGACTTGGCCGTGCGTGATCATGCGATCACGCATGACCTCAAGGAGGCACATGCGTAACACACATGTACCGACGCCAAATACCCTACCAACAATAATTATTAATGAAGACCTACCTGGTTTGAATAAAAATGTGACTTTGTGACTTGTTGCGAGATAAATGGTGTCCTCTGACATTTTTTTTCCTGCTAGTTTGGGTTTTTCTGCAACTCTCACTTCGGATTTTGTGCCACACTCGTGAGATTGTGATACACTGCCGCACGCTCCGAGTATGTCCCTTTTATTCTCACAATCGATACACGTCTACAAGAAAACAATGGTCCAGCCCCAAATTTGAAGCTGCAGGAGTTGAATGATTCTGCCATACAAGAAAAATAGTATATTGTGTGTCAAATCCATCACAAAACAATGTCCAAAGTGAAAAAAAAAAGAAAAAAAAACATTTTGCTTTTTTTTTGCAACCAATTTCAGATTTTGTCGTTAATCATACGCGATATGATAAGCAGGTTGCGTTACGATCAAAACGCCAGCGGAGGTCTCCACTCTTCTAGGTAGTAGCTATGACCGGGGCCCATGCGATCCCACAATTGAAGAGCTTCATCAAGTGCTGACGCTTCACACTCAGGGAGGTGTAAGCGTCTTTGTAGTAGTTGGCTGGTTCACAGACAGATTGTCTTTTTGTGTTTCTTACACGTGATGATGCGTGTGGAGGAGCGTCGTCGGCGTGTGATGAGGTTGGACCTGACAGAATTGCCTAGCTTGAGGAGTCATAAATTGGTGTTGTTCAATGTTGTTTTGATTCCTTTGCTAAGAGTCCAACGGGGACAATGTATTTGTGGCATGTTGTTAGTGAAGACTATGGGTTGTGAGGGAGTGTGCCTACACCATCGACTCTTATCTCACCCATCACACAACCTGTTGTTGTGTGACTTTATGGCTCTCGGGCCCGTTGGGCCTGTTTGATTGGCTTGTATGTCTTCTTCTCAGATCTTTCATGTCAAAGTGGCCAGAGTTGTGTGTATGCTTGATGGTTCATATCGCCCCTTCTCCCTTCTTGATGTAGTCTGTGTCCTTGGTCTCGAGGTCAGCCTGCTCTCTATTTATGCATGCACCATGATGGGTCCTTTTTTTAGCACTTTGCTGAATGTGTCGCAAAAACTACTTGCCACACTCATCCCACTGTAATAGGTGCTTTGGTTGGGGATGATCTTTATCATATTTCTCGTTGCTCTTAATCTGGTTCCTCCCCGCATCCAGTTGTGCTCATTTGTTTGTCACAAGTGTTATCCCCTGGGAGTGTTGGTGCTTACTCCATTGTCGCCGTTGATGATGAGCTCGAACAACGTGTCCAAGTTCAATCGGACATGGCAAGACCTAGGTATTTACACAGCATCCTTTGAGAATGTGCCCAAGACTGGTTGCCTCTTTTGCACACAGAGTAACATGCATCACTGCATCTGCCCTGACTTCACTTCCAAGGCACTGCCTTTGTTGGAGTTGGTCCACTCAGACCTCTTGGGGTTGGTCGGTCCAAGAGTGATTCATTTATGCCCAAGCACCCCAAATTCACATACTTGTTAATGTGTGTACAACAATGAAACATATGGTGGAGATGCTTTTAGGAAAACAACCTAGCGAATCATTTATGTTTCTTATAAACTACTGGCTATAATTGTGTTCACAGTTTTTTTTGTGCACATGACCACAAGACTTTCTCATAAATGGATTGATGTATGGATGTACTTTGTTTTGTTTTAAATCGATTATCTAGAAAAACTGTCCAAAAACACTAAAGCACTTTTTTTCACTTTTCCACGTATCGTGTGCTTGAATTTAAGTTCCTGTTTTGACTGTAATAGAGTCAGTGACGTTGACTTGTACTACTCTCTGCAAGCTCCTAATCAAGAATGTCTTTCCAAAGATCGAGCGGGATGTCACATTGTCGCCGTGAAATTTTTTTTGTCAACGCTCAAGCGTCCCCCCCTCCCCCCATTGGTAGCCCAAACATGTATCGAGGGTGTATTGGGAAGTGTATCAGGAGGGGGGGTGATTAAACACATGTGTGACTTTATTCACTTATGTACATATTGGCGAGTAATCATGATACACTCCCCGATACACCCCCCCCAATACACTTATCGTGTTTGGAGGGGGGATCTCATTGGGGTGCATTAATTTTGTCATCACGGTGGGACTCTGACATTTCGATTGTGTTTCGGTTCTTAGTTCACATCCCGAGCACTGTCAGATGCCTAAGATCGACGATCTACGTAAAATCTGAACGATAACAAACATGAAGAGATTTTCTTCTACTGGATGTATACTGGTTGTAATCAGTGAGAATCTAACTAGATAAAATCATAGCTTTGGAGAAGGAGGATCATTGATGCCTCCCCATATCAAAATGTATTTGGTTAATGTATTGGGTTGTGTATCGGGAGAGGGGTTTGAACAACACACAGGTGCACAAATTCACTTGTGTTTACTTTCAAACGGATTCCTCATACAAGACTCGATACACACCCCCAATACACTCACATTGTTCTGGGGGGTGGTGCTCTCAACGTGGCGTGGTTACATGATACGAAAGGTGCAAATAACATTCAATGGTTAAGCGCTAGCCCCTGTAATGTTAAGTTATCATTATCAGATGAATCAGAATGATGGCTTAGATTAGGTTTCTTCTAATGCACATTGTGTACACATGTGCATTTATACGGCTGTCCACCAGTTACCTTTCGATACACACTTCAGGTACACTTCTCACTCTTTTGGGAGGGGGGGCTCGACGTCCCCCCCCCGCCCTCCCCCCTACGCAAAGTGTATTAGGGGGATGTATTGTGAAGTGTATGTGGAGGGACGCCGAACGAATACACAAGTGTATAAAAAAATTGTGTACATTTGCGAGTGCATTACGATACACTCCTCCAATACATTCAGGGTGTTGGGGGGTGGGGGTTGATCGGGGTTCTCTTTTTCCATTTGCATAGAACTCATTGTGCAATTGCACGAATGAAGTCTTCCTATTCTCCCTTGTCTGGATGTCATTTATTGACAACAATTGACGTCCTTGATCAAGAAGATTATACATCGAGAGAGATACACAAGTGTATTTGTGTCAACTTCTTCCAGATACACTGACCCATACACTCTCCACAATACTAGGTCGAGCAAATATGTCCTTGAGGACCTTAGAGGACATAACTAAGCAAGTTCAAAACTATGGATTACATCTTGAACTTGACATAAAATTAGTTTTAACGAATCAGGGTAATGGATTTATGAGTCCCAAATAAAAGAAAATGGATTTTTTCACAAATACATTGGTGATGTAACAAATGTATACACGTAGGTAAACTTTCAGGAAATGAAGAAATTAGAGGAGTAGTATACATAGGTTACATAATAAATAAAAGTTGGTTGATTAGCCATAACTCAAGTGATGGATAGACATAGGCCTCTGCCCAATCGAGAAAGTGATTATGCTGCTCCCTTGCTTTTTCATAGGAGAACTTCTGGGCGGTTTGAGCCAATATTCTTTACAAAAATCAAAGAAGTTCCGTGTAAAACTAATGACGTTGGAGTATCACTCCATGGAGGCCTTTCTTATGGATCACCTCTTGTTTTTTTTTTAACTATTCGCGGACTCCTAATTCATCAACAGGTGTAAGCATCCTAATGTGTTCCCCCTTCCTAGGTGTGATTTTTAGACTAGCCTCAACCGCTTGGGTTCATTATGTGATGACGTGGCTTTGTGTCTCAGTCGGTTGTGACTAGAGGCTAGAAGAAACCAAAATGGAATTAAGGGTATGGGTGCTATGGGACAGCCTTTTGGATCCCATTATGGAGGAAGATGGAGGGAGGCGAGGTGTCCATTTAGCAAGAATTGTGTCAGGATGCGGTGGTCGAGGAGGGTGATCCACCGGATGAAGAATTGTGGGAAGCCATGGTGTTGTAGGGCTGCATACAAGTATTCTCGATTCAGGGGGTTGTGTGCTTTCATACAATCTGCCACCGAGTAGTAGAGCAAGGACGAGGTGCGGGTTGCCTAGTGGTGAAGGTCATATGATTATAAGAGAGAGTGTTGGATGTTGCGTCCTGGGGTGAATCCAGTATCGTTCTTGTGGGAGTGTTTTCTCCATCCTGGTTGCAAGTAACTAGGTCAAGGTTTTGTATTCCACGTTTAAAAGGGAGATTGGTCCGTATGTTGCGACGTCGTAATGGTTTCCCTTTTGTAGATGCGGCTAGTGATAAAGGAGGCAAAGCCACCCATTTGAGAGTGATCGTCGCTGATTTGGTTGTGGAACTGAAGGAGTTGGCAGGAAGTATGGAGGATGGAGGTTTTAAGGAATTTTCCAAGGAGGCCGTCTGCTACTAGGGTTTTGTGTTGTGCCCGAGAGAGTGTTGGGCCTACCATCTCACTTCAATTGAACAACGCTGAAAGCTTGGGAATGAAATTGGGTGGGATGCATTTCATGTATTGTGGAAGCAAGAACAATGGTGTCAACACGTTTGGGTTGTTGTTAAATTCTTTGAAATAAAGCTCGTGCACAACGTTGCATCACTTCTGGCGTCGATAGAAGGGATTCATATGTATCTCTTAGGGTGAGGATGGTCGATGAGATTTTTGGGGGTGCGGTTCTTCTTGTGAGGAGGGTTGAGGTCCGATTCCCTTCCGTGTTCCATTTCATAAGCGATCTAGGTGTTGTTGTTTGAAAATGTGGAGCATGGCAAGGAAAGGTGTTGTCGGATTGGTATGGCATGCCTCTTTTATTGACACAATAAAGGTTTGAAGTGGATCGTGGTATGGCTCTGCCGCTCTGGTTCATGTTTGCTAAATTGTTGAACTCCTTCGCCATCACCTTCAAGGAGTACCTATTTTTCCCCACCTTTACAAATCCATCATCGGCTATGTAGGGGATGTGTCCCTCGTCCTCTCATCTGTATGCAAAATCCAACCCGTTGCTCGTTGCCTTTGAACATGTGCCAGGTATAGAGGCCTTCGCACAAATGATTACAAAACAAGCATCCTTCCCATCGGTGCCTACTCACTACTCCCAACTAACTCCCCATTTCCACCCTCTCACACCCCCACTCGCATCCTTGGACATCTTTTACTCCCAACCCTCAACTTGGACCACGCGTGGAATCCAATCTTGCACTGATTCACAGCATCCATCTCCTTGTGGAAAAAGAAGGAGCCCACGTCCAAACCAAAGCCATAGCAATCAATGCAT
>SZWC01006546.1:113841-134916 GCA_023375785.1 Penium margaritaceum
GGGGTGGTAAGGGGGGGCTGGGGGAGGGGGGGCGGGTAGTGAAGGATGGCTTGTGAAGAAGAATTTAGTGAAGCGAGGTAACACTGGCAGGAAGTTGAACTCGCATCAGAAGTCCATAGGTCTATCAAGCTCGACCTCATGATGGATTTAGGGCACACTACCTGACCCCACTAAGCACTCTTGTCCTATTCCCATGTAAACAAGGTCATCACTGTTGAACTCGCTACTGCACAACAATGCATTCAGAAGCAACTCTGGTGCAATTCCACACTCAGCTTCTTCCATCTTCCACGCCTCCATTTCTGCGAGACTGGCGGGCGGCGCGTCCACCTGCACTTTTTCCACCTACTGCTGCAGGTCCTGCTGCCGACGCTAGTCCTCATGCTGCTGTCACCGCTGGGGCTGCTAGTGCAATGGCTTATGCTACTCTCCGAGTCAACAACACCCAGTGCAGGTGCAAGTGGACTGCCTACAGCCACACCCTCCTCATGGTTGCTTGCATCATTGTACTCCTCCGCTTCACCACCTCCAGTTTGCCATCTGGCCTCCGCGTGGACTCCCCACACATAGATGTAGTCCTATTCGCCGTAATCCTCCGTAGCATGCTCCAGTGCACAATGCCATGGCTCGTCTTCTTTCTCCTCTCCCTCAATCGCTGTTGCCACACCCCACATGTAACGGGCTGAGTCTCGAGCTCCTGCTCTGAAGTCGTCGTCGGAGTTCGCAGAATGGCGTTCTCAGTCCGCGTCAGGGGTTTACCCCCTTCGCAAGACTGAGGGGCAATCGTCATCAACGACCCAGAGCAGGGAGACTCGAATATTTCGAGTCTCCGGAGGCCCATTTCCGTTTTTAACCAAACCCCTGGTTTTGGGACCCAAACCGGGGGTTTTTACCTCGAACTCGTGTGTTCGCACGAGTTATTTCGTTCGTTTTATGTCGAAGTTCGTCGTAAACGAACTTCGATTCACGTTTTGTCGTTATGGCGCGAAATCGTCGCGTGCGAGGCACGCTGGCGATTTTGCGCCAGTCATTTCGTCCTCACCCTCGCTCCCCCTATACCTCGTCCTCTCTTGCTCGTTTGCAAGGAGGGCGAGGGGGGACGAGGGCACGAGGCCACGAGGCCTCGCCCTCGAGGCCCTCGTGGCCTCTCTGCCGCCGATCGGGCTGAGGCCGCGATCGGCGGCTGGTGGCTGGCCGGCCGGTGGCCGGCCGGTCACTTGGCCGGCCGCCGGCCGTCCAGCCGGCCGGCAGCGAGCTGGCCGGCGGCCNCCACGCTGACGCGAGGGGTGGTGCGCAACCACCCCTCGCTTCAGCGAGGTGGGAGGGCCGAACCGGCCCTCCCGCTACATTCCTCCCCACTTATCATGAACCGTCCCGGTTCATGAACAACAAGTAGGATTGTCAGTCAGTGAGTCATCAACATTGTGAAAGAAAATTAATAATTTCAATCACCAGCTAAACATGAACACGTGCATGGTACTTAGACATAAGCTGCAGCTTGTAGGTCAGCACGGCTAGCGGCCTCCCCCCTTTAGGTTGGAGCGTCCGCGCGACAACCATGTTGGGCGTCCCCAACCTCCTATGGTCGCTGTCCATGAATGCTGCCCTGTGGGAATGTTATTCACTTTTCCCGCGTTCAGGTGGTACCTCCTGCCACGCGTCGATCTGTGCGAGTTGCAAGCTCGCTCTAGTACTCGTTGACCACCCCTGTGGGCAACCGAGATTCGGGCTCCCATGAATTATGTTCAGGCCCACAACCGGCCCAATGAACGAGGTACTCTCTGACAACGCGCGACCGAAGAGTACGCTCTCGGTGCTGGAGTAGGCGAAGGACCTCGTATTGGCCGTCGGCAGCCAGGACTGCTGGTGGTGGCTGAACGGTTCCTTCTGCCGTGTATGGAGCCAGCAGGCTCACATGAAACACGTCATGTATCTTCATACTCGGCGGAAGTAGCAATCGGTATGCCACTGGCCCGATGCGTGCCACAATGGGAAATGGCCCAATCCACTTCGGTAGAAGTTTTCTTGCCCCTGGCGACTTCAGCCGAAGGTTTTTAGTGCTAAGCAGCACTTTGTCACCGATGTCAAACGAGACCTCTCGGCGACCTTTGTCGGCATATGCCTTTTGTCGCTGCCGAGCTGCTTGAAGGTGACCCTTCGCCTCCTGTAACAAGGAGTCGATGCGCTCGGCAAAGGCTTGAGCGGAAGGAACCTGCCCTCCTGTACTCCCACTCTTCACCAATGAAGAGGGTACCACTGGATGCCGACCACTGTTCAACACGAACGGTGTGAACTGTGTGGACTCGTTCACCGAGTTGTTCACCGCAAACTCTGCCGGTGCTAGGAATTCGTCCCAATCATGCATGGCAGGGTCCACGTACATGCGGAGCATCTGCTCCAGAGTGCGATTCATGCGCTCTGTTTGTCCNACCTCCCGGCGACCTTTGTCGGCATATGCCTTTTGTCGCTGCCGAGCTGCTTGAAGGTGACCCTTCGCCTCCTGTAACAAGGAGTCGATGCGCTCGGCAAAGGCTTGAGCGGAAGAAACCTGCCCTCTTGTACTCCCACTCTTCACCAATGAAGAGGGTACCACTGGATGCCGACCACTGTTCAACACGAACGGTGTGAACTGTGTGGACTCGTTCACCGAGTTGTTCACCGCAAACTCTGTCGGTGCTAGGAATTCGTCCCAATCATGCATGGCAGGGTCCACGTACATGCGGAGCATCTGCTCCAGAGTGTAATTCATGCGCTTTGTTTGTCCGTCAGTTTGAGGGTGAAATGCTGTCGACATTTGCGAATAACTGCCAAAGTACTCGTGCATCTTCTGCCAGAACTGACTAGCAAGTTTTCGATCTCGATCGGAGATAATGCGCAACGGCAAGCCGTGGTACTTTACGACGTCCTCAAAGAAGAGATGAGCGATGTCCTCTGTGTTCACGTCAGTGGTCGTAGGAATGAAGTGTGTCATCTTCGTCAAAAGATCCACAACCACTAGTATTGCATCATGGCCACGGGCCGTGTCCGGAAGACCAGTAATGATGTCCATGCTGACGCACTCCCATGGAGTCCCAGGAATGGGAAGCTGCTGGAGGAGTCCCGCAGGCTTCTTGTTACTAGCCTTATTCCGAAGACATGGGTCGCATGTCATGCAATACTTACGGACATCGANATAACCTTTGCTCGAAGGTCTCCCGAGTTTGGCACAACAACTTGTTCTCCGTGCCAGAAGATTCCTGCGGCCTCCACCAAGCCGTACTTGTCCAGATTTTGAGAGTCTTGAAACCAAGAATCCACACAGTATCCCATCCGGATCCTGTTTACAAAACCGTTGTAATGGATCATTTCTCGTGGTGGTTGATGCAGAGGTGCAGGGGGATCTGGTGGTTGTACGGTTGCTGTTGCAATGGCCATAAAACACCCACTGACCTCAGTGGTTGCTTTAATTTCCACAGGCTGTCGGCCACATTGATGCGTCCTGGCCGATATTCCCATGTGAAAGAGAATCGAATCAGGTATTCGCTCCAACGCGCCTGTCGTCTTGACAGGTTCGGTTGCGTTTGGAAAAACACCAATGGATTATGGTCGGTCACGACCGTCACACCCCCTTAAGCACCCTCAAGGTAGCAACGCCACATCTTGAAAGCGTGTACTACTGCAAGGAGCTCTTGATCCCCAGTCGTGTACCGCGTTTCCGCGGGTATGAGCTTCCGGCTCTCATACGCAACTGGGTGACCGTTCTGCATGAGGACGGCTCCAAGTCCAACTACCGACACATCACATCGAACCTCCCACGGTTGTGATGGATCCGGAAGAGCTGGGACGGGCGCCGTGGAGAGAAGCTCTTTGACTTTGAGAAAGGCGTTCTCGCAATCAGATGTCCATTCCCAACGCACGTCTTTTCTCGTGAGCCTGGTTAGCGGTGCTACCAGGGTCGAATACCCTTGCATAAACTGTCGAAAGTAGTTTGCAAGGCCGAGAAAAGACCGAATCTGCCCAACATTTTGGGGGCGTGGCCAGTCCACAACGGCTTGGACTTTTCGTGGGTCGACGCGGATGCCGTCCTTGCCGACGATGTGTCCAAGATATTCGAGCTCATCTTGAGCAAACTTGCACTTGCTCACTTTTGCATAGAACTTATGTTCTCGAAGGATTGCGAGAACCTTGCGCAGATGTTCTATGTGCTCTTCCATTGATTTTGAGAAAACCAGGATGTCATCCAGGTAAACCAAGACAAACTGTCCGAGTTGCTTGGCGAACGTTCGGTTCATTTCTCCTTGGAAGGTTGCAGGGGCATTTGTAAGCCCGAAGCATAACACTCGGAACTGATAGTGTCCCATGTGCGTTCGAAACGCGGTTTTGGGCACATCATCTTCCGTGATGCGGATTTGATGGTACCCTTGAGAAAAATCCAAGGACGAAAAAACTTTTGCGCCTTGGAGTTGGTCAAAAAGGTCCTCAATCCACGGTAAGGGGAATCGATTTTTCACCGTCAGCTTGTTCAACGCCCGGTAATCTACACACATGCGTAAACCACCATCCTTTTTGTTCACGAAAAGGATCGGCGCACCGTACGGCGAGCTACTTGGCTCGATCCATCCTTTTGCAAGTTACTCTTTGATTTGGCATTCGGCCTCTCGTCTTTCTGCTGGACTAAGGCGATATATGGGTCTGAACGAAGGAGTCGCCTCCGGTTGCAGCAGAATCGTGTGGCCCATGTGTCTTTCTGGTGGAAGCCCAGCCGGTGGGTCTTGGAATACATCCGAGAACTCCGCCAATAGAGATCTGATCTCTTGTCGCGTGTTTACCGTCACGTCGTCCTCCACTTTCTGTAGCTGATCCAAGAAGTATCGACAACCTTGTCGAATACGTCTCTTGACCTGCATTGCAGACAAGCTGGCATGGACTTTGAGTCGGGTCGGTGATAATTCCGTACTCGGAATCAACGTAAAGCGACGTTGTCCTTTCCGGAGGATCAAACGCTTTGATTCAAAGCACATTAGAGCCTTGTATTCACGAAGCCAGGGATCGCCTAGCTCCACGTCGAACGGGTTAAGAAGGTTGAGTACCTTCAACCTGACACTCTGTGTGTACCCTTGAATACAAATTTTCGCTTTACAAGTACCGATCACGGGTACCGTACGGTTGTCACTGACAACAACTGCGCCATTCGATGGCTCGTACTTCAGGCCAACCTGTCGGGTAAAGCCAAGGCTAGCAAAAGAGTCGTCCCCTCCAGTGTCAGCCAGTACGTTCACGGGAGCACCAGCTAGGTGTCCTTTGAACTGCATCGTCATGTTGCCTCCACTCTTTCGAGTGAACAGACTCGACGACGGTAAGCCGAGTTTGTGATAAACACGGAATCTGTACGATGGGCATCGCAACTCCCATGATTCACCCACTCGAGTCCACATCTTGTGGGCACGTGTGAATTCGGCCAGNTTCGGCCAGTACCTTCCAGTCTTTAAATTTCACTGGGTCAAAATCGTCGACTAAAGGTACTTCGAATGTGATTGAACTCATCGCTTTGAGGGCGTTTGCTTCAATCACTGTGTTACACAACTCTTGCACAGTGGTTGGTGTCGCCACCACTAAGCAGGTTCAGTCATGCATCTCGTCTGGTGATGCAAGATTTAGTGGGCAATGTCGATCAGCAAGTGCAGAATGAGGTTCAATGAGAAGGGAGAAAACAATAGAGAAATTTGAACTCGTCAAAAACTCGAATTGTTTAACATCCTCGTCTGAAAACATGAACTCACACTCGTGATCCAGTTTTACGATTGAGTGGTCCCCACTGACGTCACTCAGGGGTGGGGAAAACCCGCCCCACGGCCCTGTCCGTTACCACGGCCGGGCCCATTGCCGCGACCGCGACCCTGTCCACAGCCTTGTCTGCGGCCTCCTCCTGCACCATCCCCACGAGATGCTGCTGCTGCGGCTAGCGCCACGGCCTCTTGACCACCACCAGCAGCCTCAGGGCACTGAGCCCTAAAGTGACCCGGCTGCATGCAGTTGTGGCACAGCCCTTCGCGGAAGGCTGTGTTGCGACGCTCACGTGCCGCCTGCAGCTCGTCATTCTCGCGGCTGTGCTTGTTGTTGGGACCCTTGTATCCACCAACCTTCTTTGCCGAAGGGTTTGTAGGCTGCTTGCCCTTGGCCCCGCCTCGCTGTCCAGCTGACCCACCAGCCCCTGCAGCGTCCACGCGCATGTCGCGACCCTGCTATGCACGCGCGTTCAGCCGTGCATCAGAGTAGTGCTTCGGGTTTGCCGAGTACACTTCGCTCATGTAGTCCCGCAACGCCCTCCAGCTTGTCCAAGCTTGGCCAGTGGCTGTCGTCGTGGTCTTGTCCTTCAGCTTCTCGCTGGCGAGACCATCACGCAAGTACTCCAACAGCATGCACTCCGGGTACTTGAACGTCTGAGTGCCATCGCCTTCGGTGAAGCTTTCGGCTTCCTCCACGAGTGCGGTGAACTCGCTCAAGCAGGATTTGAGCGAGCTGCCTAGCTGCCTGAAGTCCTTGATCTTGTAGAAGGCGCGCTGCGCCTCCTCACGTTGGGTGCACTTCTTGCGCATGATCGCGCAGAAGGCCTCCCACGGCATGGGCTGCCACTCGAGGTGCGGCTGCTACGCAGTCCACTCCTTGACCACGTACTTGAAGAGTTTGTCTTCAAGCCGCGTCGTGGCAAGGTCGCCCCACTGACTGAGTGGAGCCTTATGGACAAGTAGGACGTGCTCCATGCGGTTCAGCCAGTCGGTCAGCTTCACGCCCTTCCGGAAGATCTCCACATTGTGGAGGAAGGTCGTGTTCATGACCGACCCCGAAGTCGTCGAGGTAGGCAATTCGTCGCTGCCACCGGCAGTGGCATCCGCAGCTGCGACACGCTGCACTTGTTGTTGCATCCGCACCTGGGTCACGCTCTGCAACGCCTTGTCGAGGTCGTTGCATCGGCGGCTTGCCTCATGGGCGACCAGGCGCTGCAGCTGGCGATCGCGGTCAAGGTCCGTGATGCTGTGCCCGACGTGGGCCAGCAGGTTGGCGAACGCAAACTTGAGCTCTAATGTCGTCAGAGCATCGACGATAGCCTCCAGGGCCTCGCGTTGTCCGTGCACCTTTACCCACTACAAGAGGGTACGGTTCACGTACACGCCTCCAAGGAGTCCGACCTTTCGGAGGAGACTGTCGTCGGCGACGACACTCGAGTGGGCGCTGCCTTGCCCCATTGTGGCCGCATTATAGGAAGGAGGGTCCGCCCCCATTCCTCCAAGTGGTGTCGTATCTCCACCACCGGTGGTGATCTTGAGTCGGCCTGCGGCCTCGGCAGCGAACTCCGCGAGCCTACGACGGTCGTCGCGAATTGCCTTCGCGGCGATGTCGTCCGGCTCGTTCTCGCGGGAACTTCCCGTGTGGCTGCTTTCAACGCCCTTGCTGCTCTCGGCAGTCTCGCTGCCGTTGGCAGCTTCAGGCGATGCGGCGGGCGTCTTGCCCTTCTCAAGCAATCGGCTCGAGTTCGTCGTACGACGATGGCGATGGTCGCGATCCTCGTCGCCTTCGCCATGGTCGACGTCATGCTCTTCGTTGGGGTATCCCTCCGGGAGATCCTCCTCCATGGCATCGTTCGTCGCGTGGGGGTCGCCCACATGCGCGTCGACGTGCTCGTCAAGCACCCTTTTCGCCTCCGCACGCTGCTCGGTATCACCGAGGTTGGCGTCGGTTGCCTTCGGCGGTAGGGTTGCCCTTGGCGGTACGGTTGCCTTTGGGTTGGCAACCGTACTCGCGGCGACGGCTCCCAAAACTTGGAGTCCGCCGAGAGCTCGTGGTGAGGCCATCACCACCTTGCCCTTGTTGGTCCTAGACGGTCCGGCACTTGCCATCTCGTTGCTCGTACAACTAGCACGTGAAGACCGTTGTGAGGATCACCCCACAACTTTGAGGAGGAATCGCCTCCTAAAGTCACGCTCTCACGATCGGTGAGGCAATTATAAATTTAATCTCTACTTTCCTAGGCCGCCACGTCGGCACAAGGTCGTGGATTTTGGAACTAGACTTCCTAAGCCGTGACTCACGGCGATTGGCAAGCACTAGTACCTAGGAAAACAGAAAATTATAGTACAAGGAATTGACAAGAAGTGTGAGTACTGCTCACAAAGCTAGGACAAACAATAGGAGAGGAATTACACAATTCCTAGCAATTACTCCAATCCCTCTTCTAGCTTCTTGTCTTCTTCTTGTCTTCTTGTCTTCCTTGACCTCCTCTTGAGTCTTCTTTGCGCGTCTTGCGCCCCTTGGTGGCGTCCTCCTTTTGGGGGAGCCGCCAAAAGTCCCCAAGTTGTCACCCTCCTTCTTTTTAGGGTGCTCTCAGGTCATGAGATCCCCTAAGCTTGAGGAGGGATGCTGTCCCAGTTTTTTGGATGAAGGAGATTTGAAGGAGCCTTGAAAATGAGGAGGATTTTGTGGTTTTAGAGGTGGGAACTCCCCAACCCGTCCCACAAAAATCCTTCTAGCCTTCTGGAAGTGTGGAGAGGCTGGAAGAAAGACTCTCCACCAAGTAGAGCTTTTTTCCAGCTCTCTAACGCACTTTATGGCGCTTCAATCCGTCAAGTGTTGATGCCGTAGTCCCTTCTGGCGTTTCTGCTGCTGCTTGCAGCTGCCGGCGGCGTTTTATCTAGGTCGTAGCCGCCGTTTCCGTCGAACCCTTGGTCGCGAGGGTCGTCTCGCTCTGAGAACCAGTGTAATGGGCTGAGTCTCCAGCTCCTGCTCTGAAGTCGTCGTCGGAGTTTGTAGAATGGCGTTCTCAGTCCGCGTCAGGGGTTTACCCCCTTCGCAAGACTGAGGGGCAATCGTCATCAACGACCCAGAGCAGGGAGACTCGAATATTTCGAGTCTCCGGAGGCCCATTTCCGTTTTTAACCAAACCCCTGGTTTTGGGACCCAAACCGGGGGTTTTAACCTCGAACTTGTGTGTTTGCACGAGTTATTTTGTTCATTTTATGTCGAAGTTTGTCGTAAACGAACTTTGATTCACGTTTTGTCGTTCTGGCGCGAAATCGTCGCGTGCGAGGCACGCTGGCGATTTTGCGCCAGTCATTTCGTCCTCACCCACGCTCCCCCTATCCCTCGTCCTCTCTTGCTTGTTTGCAAGGAGGGCGAGGGGGGGCGAGGGCACGAGGCCACGAGGCCTCGCCCTCGAGGCCCTCGTGGCCTCTCAGCCACCGATCGGGCTGAGGCCGCGATCGGCGGCTGGTGGCTGGCCGGCCGGTGGCCGGCCGGTCACTTGGCNACCTCACCCTCGCTCCCCCTATCCCTCGTCCTCTCTTGCTTGTTTGCAAGGAGGGCGAGGGGGGGCGAGGGCACGAGGCCACGAGGCCTCGCCCTCGAGGCCCTCGTGGCCTCTCAGCCACCGATCGGGCTGAGGCCGCGATCGGCGGCTGGTGGCTGGCCGGCCGGTGGCCGGCCGGTCACTTGGCCGGCCGCCGGCCGTCCAGCTGGCCGGCAGCGAGCTGGCCGGCGGCCAGCGAAGTTCTGGCCGCCGGCCAGCCCTCGCTGACGCGAGGGGTGGTGCGCAACCACCCCTCGCTTCTGCGAGGTGGGAGGGCCGATCCGGCCCTACCGCTACTACACACGTACAGATAGTCCTCCTCCGCAAAGTTTTGTGTAGTTGCTAGGCAGCTTCCTAGTGTACGTGTGTGCGAAGTAGCATCAGGGTACGAAGACGCACATGGGACACCATGGATGTGGCAACCACTTGCCTTTCAAACTCGGGAAAAACACCAAGACGAGAGAGTGAGAGGTGAGTGAGCGAGACTTAGTAACCGATGAGCGTGCACTCGCTGCGAGCAAGACGCTCGAGCGAGTACACACCGCCACGCGGGGGTCGAGCCCGACTGCTTGAAATTAATCCGTGCAGCGGCTGCTCACCAATGCATGGGCGAACCCAGCATGGTGGCCCCCTATGGATCACCACCCTGGAAAAGCAGCTTCCCCAGAAAACACTCAAGCAAACATGATGCAGGGCACGGTAGTAAGAATGTACGAGCCCTAGCATCTCCCACACTAGAAATGGATGATCAAGTCATGACCATGCATGTGCTAGAAGACACTCTTGGATGAAGCACTTGAGTCTAGTCGCCAGAGACGTCAACCATGGTAGGCTCGCTTGACGTTTCCCTAGGTGAAGCCATGTCAGTTAATCTGTACATGTGTGTGCATGGAGGAGGAGACAAGAGGGCATAGAGACGTGAGTGGCCAACGAACTTCAACACTCGTCCATGACCCCTAGGCAAACACCCCACACACATGAAGTTGCAAAAGGAAGAGACGAACAAAAAAATGCGAGACACACAGAGTCACTCAACCTGGATCATGGGGACAGATTTGACCAACAGCATGAACAACACTTTTGAATACTTTGCGACTGAGTGCCTTGTGAGGAAGTCCGCTCTCTAAGAATGTGTGTCTACCCAAGTAACCTGGACAATGCCAGCGGCAATGCACTCACGAACAAAGTGCTGCTCAACATTGATGTGCTTGGTGTGTGAGTGATGCATGCCAATGTTCTTGGCAATGGCCCTTGTGCTTTGATTGTCACAAAACAGAGTGATGCAACAGATGGGAACACGTAAGTGCTGCAGCAGGTAACATAGCCAGACAGTCTCACACGCGCCTGCGCCAAGAGCAACACACTCAGCCTCAGTTGTGCTGCGGGCAATGCAGCCTTGTTTGTCGCTTTTCCAAGAGACAGCTATCCCACCATCCATGAAAATGTACCCTGTTCGACTGCGTGCATCAGAGTCTGGTGCCTAATCAATGTCACTGAAGCCATCAACCACGAGGGAGGGTTGTGCACGGACGTAGAGACCGACACGTGGTGTAGAGAGTGCATAGCGCACGACTCACAAGGCAGCCTCAAGATGCCGCTCGCGTGGACATTGAGAGAATTGAGACAGAAAGTTGACAGCAAAGTCAGCATCAGCACGTGTGGTGGTGGCAAGGTCCATCAGCAAGCCAATGACTCAAAGGTAGTCAGTCACATCAACTATCTCCCCCAACTTTGAGAGGTCCAAGGACTACAATTGTGATTGGCCCGCGGGGGTCATGGGTGTAGAAGCAGTGGGAATGGCAGTGAGAAGGGGACTGAAGGGCTCCCCCAAGCTGCGGACGTACGCAACCTGGTGCACATGTAGAGTGCGACATGCGCGGTTACGCTCTAGCTCCATGCCTAAGAAGTTACGGGTTGGATCCAGATCCTTCATCTTGTAGGGTGCATACATAAGAGACTTAGCAGCAGAGACGGCGGAAGGGTCAAGAGATGCAATGAGCAGGTCATCAACATAGACCAGGATGGCAACCAACGGCTTCGTAGGGGAGCTGAGGAACAGAGCAGATTCCACTGGACTCCTTCTGAACCCCCCATTTTCCTGAGTTGCCGTGATCTCTCGGTTCCAGCAGCGTGGGGAATGCTTGAGCCCATAGAGGGCTTTGCGCAACCGCCACACACGGTTTGTCCCATATGAGAAACCAGATGGTTTCACCATGTAGATCTCCTCATCCAACGTGCCATGCAGAAAGGCATTGTTGACATCCATGTGCTCCAGCTCTCAGTCATGTTGGGCGACTAAGCTAAGAAATACTCTGGCAGTTGTATAGCGACTAACCGGTGGAAATGTCTCGTCAAAATCTACTCCATGAATCTGGGAGAATCCCTTTGCCGTGTGACGTACTTTGTACCACTCAACAGTGTTATCTGGATTCAATTTGCGATGATGTACCCACTTGGCCGCAACAGCCTTGCGGCCTGGTGGTAGGTCCACCAGCTTGTATACATTGTGCTCTGACAGAGGATCATGTTCAGCCTTCATGCCTTGCTCCCACATAGAGGAGTCAGTGGCTGCACATGCTGCCTGCACAGTCAGTGGTTTGGGTGGAAGGGGAGAAAGACCTGCAACAGCGAAGCAGGAGGCAGCATATCTAGCTACAGACAACGATAGCTGAGTGAAACTCTTGTTCAATAAGAGATTAGCCAAGTGGAGTGCTAGGATTGACCACAAAGGCAACAGCAGACAGGCCAGAGGTCATGAGGCCAAGGGCACGGAGACCAGGGTCACCAGAGACCACAGGGTGAGACTGGGAGGGGAGGGCCCTCAGGCGACCTCCACGTGTGTAGGGTGAGACAGGGGGAACAGACCGCGTCGAGGAGGACTGCACAGGAGAGGGAGTAACAGCGGGAGAGACGGGGTGCAGAGCAGTTGCAGAAGGCGGAGATGAGGGAGATGGACCAGGCTATTCAAGGCGGTGTGAAGACACATATGAAGCGGACTCAGCGACCAAGGGGGAGTCCCGAGGAGGAGGCACAGAGGAGCCAAAGGGTGGAGAGGCAGAGGACGAGGGGGACACCACGCGAGTAGGAGACTTGGATAGCTCAGTGCTGGACAGGAGAAGAGGGGAGGAGGTGGCAGAGGGAACCGAGGGACGCACAGAGGGGAGAGAAGAGATCCCAGATGGGAGAGGACCACTCCCATCCCGAGGGGGCGAAGAGAGGGATCTGCCTTAGCAAGGGGCATCACATTCAAACAGGTGCTCAAAGAACAGGGCATCACGAGAGTCAAGGACGCGACCGCGCGAGGGATCCTAGAAACGCCAAGCCTTGGAGAAGGGAGAGGCACCAAGGAAGACACAGAGGCGGCCGCGGGGGGAAATTTTTCCATCCCGGTGATCGGCACGCAGCCAGACAGAGGCAAGACACCTCCAGACACAACCAAGGCGGAGGTCGGCGCGCTGACCA
Organism: Penium margaritaceum; assembly: GCA_023375785.1. NCBI lineage: Eukaryota > Viridiplantae > Streptophyta > Zygnematophyceae > Desmidiales > Peniaceae > Penium > Penium margaritaceum. The sequence goes on from SZWC01006546.1 coordinate 126,623, forward strand.
GTCTAGCGTTCAAAGAGAGTGACGGTATGGGGAAGGGGACCATGAGGGACGCGATTCCAGACCCACGTCATGAAGGACATGGCCTCAAAAGTGAACAGAGGGGACTGATTGGAGGCAAAGAGGAGGGAGCGCATCCCATTAGCAAGGGTGCGATTCTAGCGTTCAGAAACCCCATTCTGCTGAGGGGTATAGGGGGTTGTGAACTCAAGACAAACCCCACGAGACTCAAGGTAGCGGGAGGTAAGGATGAGGAACTCACCTCCCGCGAAACACACGCAGGGGACGAAGACAAGCGCACTCGGCCTGAGGAAGCCACGTTTCAGTAACGTCGGTGAACTCAATTTTGTGACGAAGAGCAAAGACCCAATGGTACCGGGAGAAGTCACCAGTCAAGTAGAGAACGTAGCGACGGACACCACCAAGAAATTCATGAGACAGGGGACCCATGACATCGGCATGGACAAGATCAAGAGGGTAAGAGGAGCGGGACTCGGAGGTGGAAAACGGAGAGAGATGTATCTTGCCACTAGCATTGTCAAGACAATTTGAGGAGCAGAGTGGTGCAGAGGTGGCAGGCTCCAAGCCCGCAGCATGTTGAAGATGAAGAAGGCGCTGAATGGCAGCAGTGTGAATGTGACAAAGGTGGCGATGCAGGAGATAAACATGGGTAGGGGACAGGGAGGGTGCCACATGAAGAAGAGCAGAGGCAGCGGAAGACGAGGGAAGAGAAAGCGGCATGCAAAACAGGTAATCACATTGCATTCCACGCAGAATAGTATGGCCAGACGAGTAGAGGGAAATGGATGCAAGACCACGACTGGACGAGAAGTCCATGCCCTGGTCGTCAAGGGTGGTCCGAGGCTGACCTCAAGGTCAGGAACACACAGCATGTCAGGGAGATAGACCGTCCCGCCGGGACCAACAAAACAAACGACACCGACTCCATGCACGGGTAGGAATTGGGCAGAGCCAGTGCGAACAGTGCAAACGGAGCCAACAGGGCCAAGGGAAACAAAGGAGGAGCGGCAGGAGGTCATGTGATGGGTGGCCCTAGAGTCCATGATCCAGAGGCCAGGGGCCGCACGAGTAGTGAGAAGTACAATACAGACAACGACGGTGCCACGAAGAGAGAGAGAGGGGGATGCACTAAGGTGAGTGGGAAACGTGTGAGACTTCCATTCTTCAATCCAATCACAAGCATTAGGCAGGTCCCCTTGCACACCACCAGGCGCAGCACCACGAAGGGTGGTTTCAGACTCACAGACGGACACATGACACATACCACTCACACTCTCACCTCCCTGAGAATGAAGGTGGAGGAGTTTAGTGAGGCGCCACTCAAGAATACGCTCCTCGTCACGGCGGTCAGAGGAGCGATGAGAGGAGCGGTCAGAGGAACGGTTAGAAAGGTGGCTATCATCACGCGTCGAGGAGGGTGCAGAGTAATGGGCGGAGGGAGAACCAGAGTAGGGAGGACCGGCCGGTGGGGGGATCCAACCCCACGGGCTGGTGCGTGACTGTGATGGCTGAAGTGGAGCAGATGTGGTGGTGAGGGCTGAGGCAGAAAAGGAGGAGAAAGAGGATGCGACCGTCACCGCCGCAGCTGCAGACGCGGAGGTGACTCCGGTGCGCGCCCAATGGGCAAGCATGGAGGAGGCCAGACGACCATCATCACGGGGAGCAGGACACTTGGGCGCAGAGTGGCCGGTAGCACCGCAATTCCAGCAGGTGACCTCTGTGACGGTGGTGGAGCCGGAGGAGGACTTGCCACCCTCGCCACCCCCACGCCCTTTGCCCCCACCACGGCCACCTCCGCGGTTAGAGCCTGAACCCCCACCACGGCCAGCTGCTTGAGTGGAGTGAGCTACAGCAGGGGAGATGGAGACTGAAGGAGAAGTAGCGACGGAAGCAGAGGAGAGCGAAGATCTTGCGACGACCGCAAGCGCAGCGCGGTGCATGCGCTTGTTCTACAGACTTTTCCACCAATCAGTAAGGCTGGAGGCACTAAAGTCATAGAGGGGTCCAGTCCCCGGGGGTGTGTCCACAGGGAGTGGAGCAGAAGCAAGGCGCTCGAGCTCTACCTGGGAGATGTGCAAGTAGAGATCAGATAGCTCAGGGATCAGGCCTGCAACAATAGACAAGCAGGCAGATAGAGGCCCAGGAGCAGCCTTGCCCAGGTCGCGCAACAAGCGCAGACCTCATGCCTAGTACTCGTCTGCTGTCTCATCGGCTTGCATCTGCAGGGTGTTAAACCATACTGTGAGCGCACTCTGGGCTGCATGCCCAGTGACTGTCTTACGACGACAAATGAGGGCATACGCACCGACAGGGTCGGCAGGTGTGCCTCGTGTCGGATCTGCATTTTACGTGCCAATGTCATCCAATAAACTCTCAGGGCCGGCATTGATTAGGGCGCGAACGGCCAGAGCCGCCTCTGCTGGCTGTGGAGCAAACGACGCCTTTTGAGGGGAGTAGTATTCCCATAGCAGTTCCCCTTGGGCCCACTTGCTGAAGTATGTTTCCCATGAGATAAAGGTGATTTTGGAGGTTAACTGTTGTGTAGAAGTCTCAAAATCCTTCTTCCGTCCACGAAGGAGAACCAGGGCTAGAGTGGCTGCTGAGAGAGTAGGAGGAGAGGAGTTTGGAACAATCCCACTAGGAGGCACGGACGAGTCAGCAGATACAGTGTAATCAGCAAGAAGAATGGCGGCAAGGGTAGGGACAGCCCGCAAGCGCTCTATAACTAGGTTTGCCACTGCGGCGACTAATTCCTGTTGTGCCTCACTGTTGCGTTGCATGTCATCCTCAGCTTTGCAGCGGGCCGCTTGGGCCTCGTCAAGAGCGGCTTGAAGAGCCTCTATGGTCTCTTCTGGTTTTGGCATTGTGACAAGTAAGTGTGCAGTGAAAAGGGTACAGAAGGTGCTCACCAAACTGGGGACGGGCCAGCAGTGCAAAGAGAGGAGCCACCACTATTGCAGCTGAAGAGAAAAGGACCGCAACCCACCCTGCAACTGTCACGGTGAGGCAGAGGAGGCTGGTGACCATGGCGCCAGCCATTGCTGCTGATGCTGATGCAACCAGGACTCCTGTGGTAACGTGTGGTGTCAGCTCCCGCGGAGCACCTGTGGGAGTCAGGATTGCGGCTGCAGTGGAGGCGCAGATAGAACCAACGGCGGCTGCAGTTGAATCGGCGATAGCAACAGAGGCTGCTACTGCTGTCACCTAGGTAGCAATGTTGGCAGCTGCTGCAGCAAGCAGCGTAAGAGAGGCTGCAGCATGCGCGTAGGCTTCAGCTAGACGGCATACCGCTGTTTGATTTTGGGCCTTGCACGCGCGAGAAGTGGCTGCAAAAGTGGCTGCTGCACCTGCAGCTGCGTCAAGAATGGAACCTGTCAGGCCGATGGAATCAGTGTGAACTGGAAGGATGGGGATCACTCCAGGGACCTCTGGGGGTGGCGGCGGCCTAGCTGATGCAACTACTGCGGGAGACGTAGGAGATGCGGAGTCGGCTGCAGATGCAGTGTTGGATGACTGCGAATTCCGAGGAGGTTGCATGTTTGATGAGTGGGGCGGCAATGGAGGTAAGTCGTCTGCCGTGTACACCTGCTGATTTATTGCTTCTTCCCGCTCAGCTGCTTCCCTCGCATCGAGTTCTGCAAGCTCCTCGCGCCAGTAGGAGCTGTCAAGCATGCGGAACCACAAGGGTGTGTCATCGTCATGCGACGTGGGAGGGTCAAAGAGGCAAGAATCCTGCCACCCGTCAACAGCGTAGTGGGAAACCGTATGAAGGGAATCAAGCTCCTCTTCTGGAGGGCCGTCGAGAGGTGGCAAATCGAGGATGAATGCTGCTGTGGCTGCTGGGGTAGCTGAGGTGGGTCCCTGCCGCCTGGTGCTAGGCATAGAAGATGTACGGGCGTGGGGAGCCAAGGGGCAGCACGAAACCGCAAGACAACAAAAGTAGCTGGGGCAAGGTGCTGCAACTGCAGTGACCGCGGGCCACATTGGCAAGAGTGCCGCTCAAGAGTGAGAGCGGCGGGAGGCTCTCAGCCCACAAGAGGGGGACTTGAGTGAATGGACACCGCCGCAGCAGGTGTGTGCCTCCAAAGAGAGAAGGCTTGGCCCACTGGTGAAGTGTAGCAGAATGCTGTGGGCTCCGAGTGTGGTGTGAGGAGAGGTGCACGCAGGGCTGCAAACGAGTATAGCAACACCCCCCCGGTTGCTGCTGCTGCTGTTGCTAGGTACTGGAGATGTGAACCGGGCACGGGTGCGCAGTTGCGAGAAAGCTTGTGGCGAGAGGAGGCAAGACTTCCACGAGCCCGCGAGATGCACCGAGCGTGTGGTGAGTGGTTCCTGAGTTACCAGGATCGAAGAGCTGTGGGGACAGGGTCTCACCGCTCTGATAGCAGTAGTTGTTAGGGAGCTTCCTAGTGTACGTGTGTGTGAAGTAGCATCAGGGTACGAAGACGCACATGGGACGCCATGGACGTGGGAACCACTTGCCTTTCAAACTCAAGGAAAACACCAAGACAAGAGAGTGAGAGGTGAGCGAGCGAGACTTAGAAACCGGTGAGCGTGCACTCGCTGCGAGCAAGACACTCGAACGAGTACACACCGCCACCCGGGGGTCGAGCCCGACTGCTTGGAATTAATCCGTGCAGTAGCTACTCACCAATGGACGGGTGAACCCGACATGGTGGCCCCCTAAGGATCGACACTCGGGAAATGCAGCTCCCCAGAAATTACTCAAGGCAAGCAAACATGATGAAGGGCACGACAGTAAGTATGTACGAGCCCTGACATTTTCCACACGAGAAATGGATGATCAAGTCATGACCATGCACGTGCCAGAAGACACTCCTGGATGAAGCACTTGAGTCAAGTCGCCAGAGACGCCAACCATGGTAGGCTCGCTTGACGTTTTCCCAGGTGAGGCCATGTCAATTAATCTGTACATGTGTGTGCATGGAGGAGGAGACAAGAGGGCATAGAGACGTGAGTGGCCAACGAACTTCAACATTCTGCTGCTTGATCGAGTGCGCCCAGCCAAGGCTCATCTTCACCATGCTGTGTTGCTGGCTCATCCTCACCGTGCTCAACCGGTCTTACCCCACCCCAAAAGTGAATGTAATCTCCCTCTGCATGCTTCTCCGCTGCCTGGTCAAGTGCATCCAGCCAAGGCTCACTATTACCGTTCTCCACCAGCATCACCACACCCCACAAGTAATTGTACTCCTCCTCAACATATTCTTCTGCTGCCCGACAAAGCTCATCCAACCAAGGTTCATCTATGCCATGCTCAACGGCCCTCACCACTTCATCCAATAGCGTGATTGGTGGCTGCTTCTGGCTTTGCTCCTCTGCATCCACTTCATCCTCTCCCTCCATTCGCTCTTCTCCCTCCTTTATCTTCCCCTCCTGCTCCTGCTGCGCCTCCTTCTCCTTCTGATCAGCGAGACACCTGGTCTCCTCTACATCACCCTACTTCTCCACCGTTGCAATGGAAACCTCAGGAATTTTTTGGTACTTCCTCATCCTCTCTCAAAATTGTTGCATTCGGGACTTGAGCTCATCCGTCTTTTCGATCCACTCCTGTCCACGCTTCAGTTGGTTTGCCTTCCACTCTTCGAACTCGCTCCTCACTTCTTCATACCTTCCAACAATATGGAGCTCATCTCATTGGGGCTCATTTGCCTTCAGCCCCCCAGTGTTCATCTGCAGACGAACAGTGTCAATGGAAAAAATTGTATTGAGATTCAAAGGCTGGGTGAAGCGCAATGGCCTTATCAGAGAGGCATGTCTGCATCTTTGTTTTTCTGGAAAAGAAACAAAGGCAAAACAAGGAAAGAGAGACTCAAACTAAGACGCCAAAGGAAAGGAATGAGCCAAACTTGGAGAAAGAAAAGAAAGCATATTACCTGTCGGTTGTAGATAGATGGCCTGCATTCATCGCGGTTGCCGTGTGGAGCCTGGTTCTTGCTGAGCCTAGACAAAGACGGCACCTGCTGGGCTTCAGAGTTGAACATCGCCAGGCTTTCAGCTGATGCCGAGAATTGTGCCTCGGACGACAGCTCCATCGCTCTGGTGTTGCTCGGTGAGAACGCGGGAATACTGGATTTTCTGAGGTCACTGGAAATGCTAGTTGTTCGTTGTTGAGGTAGAGTTAATCAAGGGAGTTTCATGCACTAGGTGAAGTGTGCATGATGCTTTCTGTTATACTAGGAATCTTCCATGTAAGTTGCTCATTGGTTTAGGTGATGAGGTTTGTGATTGGTTGGTGGTACTTGGTGGGAGGAGGGTGGGGAGGGGGGATGGCATGGGAAGTGTATGTGGGGAGTGTAGGTGGAGGTGTGTGGCTGGTGTGCGGTTTGTGTTTGGAAATGTGTACTTGAGTATGGTGGTTCGCGATGGGTTGGTGGTAGTTGGAGGGGGAAGGGTGGGGGGGGGGGGGGGGGGGGGGGNGGTGGGAGGAGGGTGGGGAGGGGGGATGGCATGGGAAGTGTATGTGGGGAGTGTAGGTGGAGGTGTGTGGCTGGTTTATGGTTTGTATTTGAAAAATTGTACTCGTGTATGGTGTTTTGTGATGGGTCGGAGTTAGTTGGAGGGAGGATGGGTTGCGAAGTGTATGTGGCAGGTGTAGGTCGAGATGTGTGGGTGGTGTGTGGTTTCTGTTTGGAAATGTGTACTTGAGTATGGTGGTTTGTGATGGGTTGGTGTTAGTTGGAGGGAGGAGGGTGGGGAGGGGGGATGGGGTGGTATGTCTATGTGGGGAGTCTAGATGGAGGTGTGTAGTTTGTGTTCAGAAATATGTACTTGTGTGTGGTGGTTTGTGATAGGTTTATGTTAGTTGGAGGGAGGAGGGTAGGTGGGGGGGTTGGGGTGGGAAGTTTATGTGGTGAGTGTAGCTGGAGCTCCACAAGTCCCATTCGTTCACAAATTCCATTGGTTCACAAATTCCATTCGTTCACAAATTCCATTTGTTCACAGATCATGGCAAGAGAGAAGCCTACGATGGCAGCAGTATGAAACCTTCGCCTGGGTGAAAGTTGCGGACGTCAGCAGGTCAGACATGGGAAAGCAGCCTCGAGCTGACCTGGCAAGGTCGGCCTCTGGCCAGCGTGCCCAGGTCTTCCCTCGCTTTTCCCATGTCTGACGAGTCAAAGGCCTCATCCAGCATGTCATCCACTGGGCACAGCTGACGTGGCTTCCGTCATTCACGGAACGCGGCCGAAGGGAGCAAGGAGCTGGGCCACCCCGGTTTTAGCGATGGAGATCTGGCCGCGCTCGCGTTCCAACAGCGTCGAGCCGCACAGCGTGCAGTCCTAGGCTGCTAGGAGCAGTCCACGAGGATGGATGTAGCCAACAGACGGGAAGCTTGGCCCACTGGGCCAAAACCGCGGCACTTGAGAGTCTCTGACCCTCAACTCATCCCATCCGTCACACAACAGGCCAGGACCAGTTCACGCCACGTGGCACACTAACGCTACAATGGAAGTCTGCGTACGGGTGGCCGTTCTAGGCCCGTGAACTGTTCAAAACGAGCAATGATTCCGGGGTCCTATCACGCGCTCACAACACGAATCACTTTCATATCGTGGATAAAAGTGATTCTTCCGATCAAATGAATTGTTTTTTTCATCACATTTGAGGAAGATACCAGCCCCAAATTTAGTTCCACAAGAGTTATGCATTAGGGTACGGATAATTCTTATGATCCAAGACGGGATGGGGATTGGGAAAATGGTGGAGCTACCGCTTAGGGTTGCCTTGCTTTGGGTGTTGGAAGCTGACGGGGAGGGAGGTGGGGCAAAGGATGCAGGGAGGAAGGGAGGGAGGGAGGGAGCAGGGGTAGGGGAATGGAGAGGGATGGACAGATGGACGAGCGGATGGGTGGGCTGAAAAAAAAAAGGGCTACCGGGCAGGCAGACGAACGGACAGACGGACGTTTGGATGGACTAAGGGACAGAAGGCAGAGAAAGGGAGAAAGAGAGGGAGGACCAAAACAGATTGCTTGGAGGGTGAGGCAGAAACAAAGAGGGTGGTTGAAAGAATAGCTTTGGCTAAGGCATACCTTCCATGTACAAACAGGACCAGATATGCTTGGGTGCAAGCCAAAAAATGCTGACCCGAGAAAATTAAGTTGATTGCTATGTGCACTGAGCCTGCCACATCATCCCTTTCATCCATGAACCGCTTCTTCCCAATGGAAGGCCGTTGTGTCCGTTGACTAGATGCCACCACTCTTGTGAATGCATCGCTTGCTGTATGAGTTGGGGGGAAAAGGGGGGGGGGGGGGA
>SZWC01006547.1:3874-28494 GCA_023375785.1 Penium margaritaceum
CTCTCTCTCTCTCTCTCTCTCTCTCTCTCTCTCTCTCTCTCTCTCTCTCTCTCGACCGTCCTGACTATCCTGTATGGTGGGGTATGGTATGGCTGTGGGCAGGCCTCTTTAAGCGTCCCATTGTTCCATCCATCCGTAGCCCTACCTACTCTACTCGTCCTATCAGAGCCCCGTGGAGTTGACAACATATTGATAACGAGCATAATGCATTGTAGAAGGATTTGGGCAAATGCTGTGTGTGGCCTGGCCAACTAAGCGAGAGTGTGAACACAAGTTCCTCTCGACACCGAGTCTGCTGACGTGGCAAGGGACCGGAGCTCGGGGGCAGACTTCGTCCTTCTAAAGATGGAACCGGTGATCAAGAATCATCGCGAGGGAAGTAGACTGGTCGGAGCCGTCGACGAATTGAGAAGTGTGAGCATCGGCTCCTCTTGAGATGATGCCCAAGAAAAACTAATGGCAATGGGGAAGCAACGGTAGATCTGGACGATCTCATCCGTGGATCGCACCGAGGGCGTTGGGCATCCGCCAACCTAGGTCTGCCGATGATTGGAAGCCATCAAGCGGTGTCTAGGTGACCCTGTAACTGAGGACTAAAAGACATAGGATACCAGACTAAAAAACTCTTGTACTTCTGCATGCTCATAGCCCGCTTAGTAGGATAAGTAAGTGTAGTTTTTGTATTTCCATTAATTCATCTATATGAGATCATTTTTAACAAGCTTGGTACCATTGGAACGAGCATCAGCCTACTCCCATCATCGCGCATGTACATGCTCGGGTCATTTTGGCAATACGCGAAGGAGAGACCGACCATGAAACTGTCCATCTCTTTGTACAATATCCTTCGGGCTTGTTTTAGCTTATAGAGCGCTTTCACCAAGTTGCACACCTTGTCCTTGGGAGCTTGATTCCTTCAGGCACCTCCATCAACACTTCCTTGTTGGACTTCCCATGGAGGAAAGTTGTCATGATGTCCATTTGGTGTATCTCCATGATCTTTGCGGCTGTGATGGCAAGGAGAGAGCTTATAGGCAAAGGTCACGACAGGTGTAAACATCTCGTCGTACTCAGAGCCCAAGCATTGAGAAAACCTCCTTTCTGATGGTCAAGGAGCCATCCGAGACAGTTTCAGGTCCAGAAGAGCAAGTTCCAGGAAAATACAAGATGACTACTCCGATAGTCCATCCAATTTTACCATTGGAAACAGGTTGTAAGTTATCTATGGTCCAAGTTTCAGGCCGATCCAACGGTCGGATTCAGAGATATGATTTTTCAACGTTTCCGTGGTCATGGACCGCCAATGTCTGGGTGACCATGGGCGATGGCTCCATGCCTTAGCCTGAGAAAGGAAAAAAGCAAGAGGTCCAGGGTCAAGACCTGATGGGAGAGATATCCAAGAATGGTCCTAGATTCTTGGGTTGCCATGTCAGAGTGTGCTGATTAGGAAAAAGGTACCTCGCCTTTTTTTTAGGTGAGGTGAGATCCTTCTGTGCTAGCCATGGACACATGGCGATTCTCCATGCGATTGTGGGTTACATGACCGCGATGAGTGTGCCATGAGAGCATTTTCTAGCTCTATAGGTCGTGTGTGAGTGGTCAGCCTGATTGCTAGGCTGATTTCCTCTCTTGTGTGGAATTATGGACTCTAGTGTGTGAGCCTTAGCCTCCATGGCTAAGTGGTGTAGCTTGTGAGAGGGCAGACTTGCCCAAGCTCTAGCTCTATATGTACTCCATCATTTTGAGTGATTAAACAACCATTCTTCAGCACAAGTGATGCCCTTCAAGTCTCACATGTTTGCTGCTCCAAGGCTCCCTCTCTCCTCCAGTTCCAACACTTGGTATCAGAGCCAGGTTCTACCACTTTCAGCCAGCGCAGGCCGTCACTTTGAGAGTGAAGTGTTAGGGTAAATCCTTCACCAAGTTTTAAAATCAACAATTTTATCTTAAAGTTCAAAAGACAAGCTCTCCAACGGGCCCAAGATCGCAAAGATCCAACGGTTGGATTGAGACTTATGCTCAAAACAAGGTGGGCCAGGGCTACACTCTTCTCTCTGAGTAAGACTGTCGCCTTGTGATGACCATAACTCTCATTTCTTTTTCAAATTTAGAAAGTAGCACGTGCAAATTGAATTATTTTTCCTAAGAATTCCATTGGTGCAAAAATGTTTGCATTCCATTGGTACGTTTGGGAGAAACGCCGTTACAAGCTGGCTGGTCTGAGTTGGAGTAAGAGTAGAAGCATACCCTGTTTTCAAAAGGGCATATCTCTTAAAATCCCCTGTTGATGACCATGTTTTATGGGTGCATCTGGAAGGTTTTGAGCTGCATTTTCCGGTGGTGGGCTTGGTTTTTCCATGATCCTAGTCTGCTGGCCTCTGCAGTCCATTTTCTATCATACAGATTTCTCACAGAAGCAGCAGCAGAAGTAGGGGTAGCGCCGCCACTCAAGGGCAGCGGTGAGCATCACCAAAGCTCAAAATGGCAGCAGTAGGTGTGGTAACGGCAGCCCAGCCCTTGGAGAGGCTTGAGGGGCGCGCCAACTTCATGTTTTGGAAGATCCGTACCCGCCTCCTTTTGGAGGAGAGGCGCTTGTGGGGGGTGGTGAGCGGCGACGAGCGCGCTCCGCCTCCACAGGAAAAAGGCATCACTCAGCATAGGTGGTGGCGGGGAAGATGTCGCAAAAAGGTGCAGCAGATGCAAGTTCATCTACAACTACAGCAGCGGCATATGAGGAGTGGAAGAAGAAGGATAAGCAGACCTACAGGTTGCTTGTGAACACCATCTCCAACCCGCATCTTCAGTACGAGAGTGACAAGGCTACTGCAAAAGAGGGGTGGGACATGTTGTGCAAGAAGTATGACAGCAAGGATCCTACATTCCTTATGCTTTTGGAGGAGAAGATGATGGCATTGAAAATGCAGGGTGGCGAAGGTATGGAGGCGTAATTGGATAGGGCAAAGGAGCTGGCAAAGCAGCTTAAAGCGGTTGGAAACCCTGTGGAAGACACGCGCTTCATCCTCCTCTTGTTGAGGGGACTCCCAGCGAGCTACGACAAGGTGCGAGAGTCATGGCAAAGTCTGATATGTCGCAGGTGGAGAAGGCGGATCTCGCATGGTATGAGGACTCAGGGTGTACCAAGATCCGAACACACCACAAGGAGTGGTTTACGCAGCTGCTCTCCATTCCCCCCTGTCAGATTACTTTGGGTGATGATCAGGTGGTGTATGCTGAGGGGATTGGGATTGTGGAGATGTGGTTGGAGACCCGACGTGGCATTGAAGTGGGAGTGTTCCATGGCGTGCCGTATGTACCCAATGTTGCGTTCAACCTTCTCTGAGTGTCCTCTCTCGCCAACACAGGACTGCGAGTATTCTTTGACGACGACTATGGCTACATCCTCGACAAGGAAACGGGAGAGGAGTTGGCCAGGTTGGTGAAGGAAGGCAACATGTACCGCTTGATGGGGGCGACAAAGATCCCGCGTGAGCAGAGTCTTGTAGCAGTGGTGCAGGCGACATATGGCAAAATCTGGCATGCGCGCTATGGCCACATCGGCATGCGCGCCTTGCAGCAACTTCAAACATAGCAGATGGTGCATGACTTGCCCACCATCTCTAACTTTGAGCAGCGGTTGTGCATCGGTTGTTTGGAAGGGAAGCAGCATCGCGAGGCGTTCTCTGGAGTAGGGAAGCATGCGAAGGAGGTGCTGCAGCTGGTCCACACAGACTTGTGTGGCCCGATGCAGACCCAGAGCTTTGGAGGCTCTAGGTATTTTCTCACCTTCATTGATGATTTTGGACGTTACACTGATGTGTACTTCCTTACCTCCAAGGACGAGTGCTTTGACAGGTTCAAGGAGTTCAAGGCCATGGTGGAGAATAAGACTGGAAAGAAGATCAAGGCGCTGCGCAGGGACCGTGGCGGAAAGTATTGAGGAAGGAGTTCCAGGACTACCTCGCAACAACAGGCATCAAGGCGCAGCGTACCACGCCATACTCACCGCAGCAGAACGGCGTAGCAGAATGCGCCAACCGCACCATCGTTGAGTCGGCGCGCTCCATGCTGCACGCGACTCGGCTTTCCTATGACTTCTGGGCTAAAGCAGTGAGCACTGCGATGTACATCAAGAACCGCAGTCCGACCAAGGCCCTGGAGTAGATGCCGCCGTACAAGGCATGGTTTAGCAAGAAGCCGAGCGTGGGTCATCTTCGCGCGTTTGGCAGCTTGGCGCACATGCACGTGCCCAAGGAGAAGTGATAGAAATGGGACGCGAAGAGTGCACACATGCTGATGATCGGCTATGACGTGGTAAGCAAGGCATATCATCCCTACGAGAGGGATACTGGTCACGTCATCATCTCCAGGGATGTCGTTTTCAACGTAAGAAACGTCATCGGCACCAACATCATGTGCGAAGAGGCAGAAGAACCAGCACCTGACAAAGCAGTGGGAGCAAATATTCTCCCTAACCCCGTCTCTCCTGACCCTTCATATACTATAACAGTGGGAGAACCACTCTACTCTCCCATGTATGATGTAGTAGATACAGCGGCCTCATCGGCAGAAGTAGAGGAAGGAGATGCAGCATCACCAACACCAGAAGTTGTACCTGCAGCACCGCGTCAGCCGCCTGCTAATGCCCCGGCACCAGGTCGCAGGTACCCTCTCTGGTTGCGCTACAAGCCTGGTGAGTGTCGTCATTTCTGTATGTTGCAAAAACCAGATCAGATGAATGTTGCAGTTGCAGTAGATTTGGATGAGCCAACGTCCTACAAGGAGGCCATGGCTGCACTAGATGCAACGAATTGGGCGCAAGCTGTGCAGCAAGAGATACAATCGTAGCTCGACAACGGTACGTGGGAGCTGACTGAGAGTCCACCTGGACGCAAGGTAATCAAGTGCAAGTGGGTGTTCAAGAAGAAGAGGGGCGCAGATGGCAACCTTGAAAAGTACAAGGCGAGGCTCGTCGCTAAGGGCTACTCGCAACAGGAAGGCATTGACTACACTGAAACATTTGCTCAGGTTGCAAAGTTTGCCTGTGTGCTCATGCTCCTTTCTTATGCAGCAGCTAAGGACTTCTAGATTCACCACATGGATTTCAAGACGACATTCTTGAACGGTGACTTGGAGGAGGAAAACATGGAGCAGCCGGAGGGGTTCTTCATGGATGGCCAAGAGCACCTGGTTTGTAAGCTGCAGAAGTCGTTGTGCGGCCTCAAGCAAGCGTCGCATGCTTGGAACCAAGTGCATGCAGTTTGAGCATAGTGAGTGTGACTACAGCGAGTTTGGCTTCAGCGTCTCATGGCGGAGATGAGTGGGAGTGTAGCAGTTCCAGTTCTTGTGCGTGTCGATAACCAGACCACAATCGCACTCGTCAAGAATCCCAAGCACCATGCATGCACCAAGCACATTAACATTGCATATCATTTCATCAGGCACATGGTATAGGACGGTGCTATCAAGCTCGAATTCACTCCAACCAGCAAGCAGGTCGTTGATTGCTGCACCAAGCCAGTGACCCGTGAGAAGCAGCAGTTATGCAAGAAGGCATGTGGACTCAGCCCACTCTCACTGCAGCAAAGTGGGAGATTGTTGGTAAAGGAGCCATCGGGCTCAGTTTCACGTCCACAATAGCAAGTTCCAGGAAACTACAAGATGCCTCCTCCAATTGTCAATCCAGATTTACCATTGGAAAGATCAGGTGGAAAATCATCTATGGTACAAGTTTCAGGCCGATCCAACGGTCGGATTGAGAGATATGAATTTTCGAAGTTTCCGGGGTCATGGACCTCCGATGTCTGGATGACCATGGACAATGGCTCCATGCCTTGGTCTGAGAGAAAAAAAAGGCAAGAGGTCCAGGGTCAAGACTTGATGGGAGAGATATCCAAGAATGGTCCTACATTCTTTGGTTGCCATGTCAGAGTGTGCTGACTAGGAAAAAGATACCTCTCCTTACGTTTTAGGTGAGGTGAGATCATTGTGTGCTAGCCATGGACACATGGCGATTCTCCATGGGATTGTGGGTTACATGACGACTAGGAGTATGCTTTGAGAGCATTTTCTAGCTCTCTAGGTCGTGTGTGAGTGGTCAGCCTGATTGCTAGGCTGATTTCCTCTCTTGTGTGAGATTATGGACTCTAGTGTGTGAGCCTTAGCCTCCATGGCTAAGTGGTGTGGCCTGTGAGAGGGCTGACTTGCCCAAGCCCTAGCTCTATATGTACTTCATCATTTTGAGTGATTCAACAACCATTCTTCAGCACAAGTGATGCCCTTCAAGTCTCACATGTTTGCTGCTCCAAGGCTGCCTCTCTCCTCCAGTTCCAACATTTGCCACGACCCCCGCCTTGAGCTTTTCACTTTTTCTGTCTTGCTTCTTCTTCACTCGGAGGACCCACTTGGATCCCACCATGTGGGCCTTGTCGGGTCTATCCACCAGCACCCACGTGCTGTTCTCAGCAATGGACGCTAGCTCGTTGGCCACCGCCTCCTTCCACTGGCCGCATCCGGGCCATACATCGCCTCTGCCAGTGTGGATGGCTCTCCTTGAGCCATGCACAACCAGTTGAGGACAGTCCAATCGTCCTCATACCACAAAGGTGCTTTCTTTGGTCGCAAACTGTGCCGGGGTGCTGTTGCGGCTTCTTCCTTTGCTGCTCGTGCTACCACAGGTGGTGGTGTGGCGTCGTCGTCCTCGTCGTCGTCAGACTCCAAACAAGCCCTGAACGCCTCAGTATTTGTATCCATGTGAGATTCTATGCCATCGTGCGCAGCTACTCTCCCATTCTCACCACCTGCTGGCAAAGCGAGCCAGTTGTTGGCTGCTTGGTTCCCGGACTCAAGCAACAATATCCACTCTCCCGCCTTGGGAGCGAGGATCGGGTCCAGCAGCTCTCCCTTTCCAAGGGTGCATTTGTCAAACTCAACAACATGGCTCCTGACGAGCTTGCCTGCTGCCTGGTCCCAAAGCCGATAGGCTTTGTGTGACGTGTCGTACTGTAGCGTGGCAGTGCCACGCCGACCATTCGAAGGAGCCACGTGGCTCGAGCAGGGTCACCTGGGACTGTGGGAGGTGAGATGGGATGGCTTGAGGCTCGGAGACCCTCAAGCACCGCGGTTTTGGCCTAGTCGGCCAAGGATTCCGTCGAATCTACTACTTTGGTATCAGAGCTCTAGGGCTCGAATCCCACGTCGGGATTACCGAAGATGCCAAGGCGGCTCTCACTCTTAGCGGGGGGGGTTGTAGCGTGGCAGTGCCACGCCGACCGGTCGAAGAAGCCACGTGGCTCGAGCAGGGTCACATGGGACTGTGGGCAGTGAGACGGGATGGATTGAGGGTTGGAGATCCTCAAGCACCACGGTTTTTGGCTAGTCGGCCAAGGATTCCGTCGAATCCGCTACACGTACCCAACCATGACGTACTTTTTTAAATGTGCGTCGAGCTTGCATCCACCTTCTCCCGATTGGACCTTCACCCATGCAGTTGACCCAAACACATTAAGATGAGAGGCGTTGGGTTTCTTTCCTGACCATGCTTCTTGTGGGTTCTTCAGCTGCTTGTCCTGCTCCTTTCTGCGCTTTTGCAAGGTCGTTGCTGGTGTGAGGTTCAAGAGGTAGCAGGCCATTGTTGTAGCTTCAGTCCAAAAGCAGGGTGGGAGCTTGGCGTCGAAGAGCATGCTTCGCACCATACTGAGTAGGGTCTGGTTCATCCTCTCGGCCACACCATTGCTTTGGGGGTTGTAAGGGGTGGTTTGCTCGTGGCGGATCCCATGATGCTTGAGCCAAGGCTTGCATGCCTTGTACTCACCCTCATTGTCACTTCAGAGCGTCTCCACCTTCTTGGATGTTTCCCGCTCTACCATGGCAAAAAACTCTAGGAGCTTCTCTTTGACCTCTCCCTTTGTTTTGAGGAAGTAGATCCACAGCTTGTGGCTGTGGTTGTCGATGAAAGTTAGGAAGTACTTGCTTCCTCCGTTAGACATTGTACAAAAGGGGGGGGGGAAGCTCAAAGACATGCTGGGACTGGTCTCCACACGTCACTATGGATCAGCTCCAAGACATTCTTTGCTCGTTGACCTCCTCTCCCGAATGGCTTCTTCTTTGCCTTTTCTTGGAGGCATGGTTCACACAACGAACACGCTTCTCCATGCTTCATGGTGCACCCTTCCATTCTGCGGAATACCCCTTGCTCTTGCATCTTCTGTAGCGTGCTATTGGCCACGTGGCCAAATCACCACTGCCACAACTCAGCATTGGTGTATTTGGTTGATGTGGCGGCCGCAGCGGTCGTCGGTAGTGCATCCTTTGGATTCGGTGCCACTGTCTTGGTGGCACATGCCAGTCCCTCATCTAGCATCTTGGTGACTTTGGTTTGAAGCACGTAGAGGCCGTCAACTCTTGGAATTTGAAGCATGAGGTCGTCTTTGGTGTACAAAATTTTGACGTCCTCATTCTTAGGGCCACGACTTCCTTGTTGGTGAACACCACTGTCATGTTGTTTTTTAGGTGATTTATGAGACCGACAGCAGGTTCACTACAAAGGAGGATATGCACACCGCCTTTCGAAGGTTGACCGCCTTCTTTGCACCGTTCACGTTAAACGTGATCACCTTGTTCCCTTCGCCCATAGCTTGGACGAAGCCGCCATTTGCACATTTCATGCGCATGTCATATTTGGCCATGGAGACAAATCCACCCTTCTCTTTTGATGAGTGGTGGTCGGTGCCTGGGTCAAGAGAAAATACCCCGGGCCTAAGGATCGCTACCACCTTCATGGAAACCCTTCATCCATCATGTTGGAAAGATCCCTCTTCTCCTTCCCACCTTTGTTCCCGCCTTTTTTCCTAGGACTGCGGCAGTCCCTAGCCCAGTGCCCAGCCTTGCCACAGTTGTGACAGTTGTCGGGCTTCTTGGAACTCTTCCCGCCACCATTGCCTTTCCCTCCACAGCCACCGCTTCCGCTATTGCCTTGACTGGAGCGAGAGCTTGCACCTTTTCCACCAAAGCGAGAGGCATAGGCTGAATTGTTCGCCTCACTGCCACTGCGTTACATGGACTCGTTGCAAACGTGTTCATCAACAACCTCATACGTCAGATCTACCTCCTTCCAACTGCCAAATATGGTGATCAAGAACCCCCAGCTTTCCGGCAACGCCATCAAAAGGTTCATGGCGCGCATGTTGGAGTCGAGATTCCATTCTATTTGCTGGATCTCTTGCAACACGTTGTCGAACAACTACAAAAATGCCGGTATCGACTCTCCTTCGCTCACTCGCATTGACATCAACCTTTGTAAGATGAAGAGTCGGTTTGCTAGGGCATTTGATTGATGCACGCGTGAGAGTTTTGCGTAGGCCTCGGCAGCCGACGTGTATCCTGTGATGTGAGAGTGTTGAGTGTCGTTGATGGACGTCAAAATTATGGAAAGAGCCATGTTGTTCTTTGTTTTCCATGCTGCAATGTCAGCCGCATGTGTGGTCAGTGTCGCATTAGCAGGTGCGGTCTTGGTCCCTTTATGGATGTCGAAGTGGCCACGCACATTCATGACAATCTCAAATTGCCATTTCTACAAGGGAAAACCTGTCCCCATGGATTTGGGCATACCCACCTCAAGGCGGGCTTGAGTCGGATCCACCATTTTTGGCAGTTGCTCGTCTTTTCTACTTCACTGCTACTCTGCTTTGTTGAGGCCGATGAGGCTGATGAGGCTGCTGAATGTGACCGTTGTCAAATGTGCAGTTGGTTCCATTGCATACCCGATGATCACCTAAGGCGATGGTAGCGTCGTGAGAAAGCGGACTAGGGGTCGTACCACCTTCTAAAGGGGTAGAGCTTTATCCCGTTTGGGCTCGAGGGTCTTGTCCAACATGGACACGGCTATTCCTCGTCCCCTAGTCTGCCATGTGCACACACCCTACCTGAAGAAGCCGATGGAGCCAATGGAGCAGATTGGAGCCAACCGATCTTTGTGTCCCTGTTGTACTTGTGTGCCCCACAAGACCACGTGCGAGTCGGTCTTGGAAACGTGCCTTAGAACTAGAAGTGTGGGCTCATAACCCATTGTCAATGCGCCAAATAGCAACGGTCTATAAAACGGGTCCGGACATGGGAGGCCGCCAACCGCTCTTGGTATTTCAACCAAGATAACATATCACCCTCGAACGAGGGATCCACACTTTAGGTTTGTTTGGTTTGCAACCTCACGAAGTCCGCATGGAGGTCTTTAGTGCCTACCCTTGGTTGGGTACTCTGTGAAGAGTCTCAAAGGCAAGAACTGTAAATGGATGCATGTAGGATACACACTTTTATACCTCCAAATCTTTGCTAATGCTTCTGCTTGCAGTGGCTCCATAGCAGCCAACCTCAGCCTATAGTCCTTCTTGGCGCGTCCTAAGACCGCCAAGTGTCATCCTCAAGGCAGGCTCTAGTAAGCTTCCTAGAAGCAACCTGTCCCATTCTTGGCCACAAACAAAAGTGCGGCCTTCGTAGGGTTTGAACACGCGACCCATGAGCTCCGGCGCCTGACCCAACTATGCCACACTATTGTGTTTCCTATGATGATCTCCAGGGGACATACCCATTATGGACTGTGTGTTCCTGGCCTATCTCAGAACAGACCAAGGGGACATACTCCATAGAGCAGTACATGCCTTGTCTTTCCGTGCAAGCAGCCAGCTAGCCCATGGACAAGGTGCATACCATTCAACAGTCATATCGTAGAGTGACGTGGCAAATGGGGAAACACAACTGCTGTAGAGGCCGACATGGGCAGAAACTCTCTGAGCCAAGAGTGGCATACTCAGCTTTTCTCAAGGTACAATAAACACAACCCTGATTATTGCTCTTCTACAATATATTGGTGTTTCCAACAAGGATGACATAACATGATCAACTGTCTGCATCAGTGTCATGTGCCTTGTCAATACCGATGTTGCCAACAACGATGAGGAAGGGTTGTGCTTGTTAACACAATCCAATGCCCATTATCAATAGTGTGTATTGAACAACACACAATGTAGCCTCAAGATAGTATTGTCATGGATCTTAAGAAAACTGTTCCAGATAGTTGAAAATAAATGCTACATCTGCGCTCGTCATGGTAATGAGTTACATCAAGGACCTAATGACTAAAATATAGTTGGTGATATCAACTTCCCCCTCTCAGCTGAGTCAAGACGATGTTTCAAGAAGTTGTTGACCAGTTGGATTCATCGGCGTACTGGTTCATGGGGTCATAATAAGCAAGGGGAAGAAACGCTCACCAAGATTACGAATGTAAGGAGCCAGGTGCATGTGCAGTGTCCGATTATGATGGTCTCGTGCGAGCTCCCAAATCATCCCAAATCAATACACATACTAATGTGTGTACGACAGAAAAACATATGGTGAGGATCCTTCCATGAAAGAAACCTGGAAAATGGACAATGTTTCTAGGAAGTCACTTGTTAAAGTCAACTTCATACACAATTGTGTGTGCATGAACACCTTAAACTCCATTAACTTCCTTCACAACAGGGTGTACTGAAAACATCACAAAAGTTACTTTAACATAAACATTACTTGAAACTACTTAATCATGTCTTTGATTCTAACGAGACACTGTGCATATTATAAATTTTGTGCTACCCTGTGGATCTTTAAATTTGATTATCAATATTTTTATGGGTACTTTTTTAAATGAATTTGGTTTCGTCGTCAAATGTTTAGGTGCACCCTAATTAGTTTCATTATGCTTTATTGGGTGTTGTTTTGTATCCCATTTTTTAAAAATCATCCTCAATTGTCTGTGTATGTGTTGTGTGTGTCTTTTGAGGTTCGAGTCTCGCTTCAGCTCCTCTACTGTTCATGGGCTGGGTGTTTGGAGTGTCAGAGGTGTCAGATCAATCTAACATGTTTGTCTAAGTGCGAATCGTGGGAGTTGCGCTTGTCTGACGAGTTGACTTTCCACTCTTCGCGATCGTGAACACATTCGACGTCGAATTTAAAGATCACTTTTTTTCATCGTCAAATGTTTTTGTTCCACCTAAATAATTCCATGTCAGAAAACCATGAACGAATTCAAAGGTCACATAAATAGCACAATCTCAATGATCTGAGTTAAAGATCAGTAGGGTACTTGTGTAGTATTGAGCTTGTACCTTCATTATACTTACACGGGTAGTGTAAAACAACATGGAAATTTCACGTGAATGTGGGACAATCTGACAATGAAAAGGGCCAATCAAAGCTCAACATTCCATCCGCAAACTGTCGCTCATGCCATCAACGTGGTAATACTTGAATATCCTCCCCTCTAGTAACTGGCCGAAACCTCCAGCTCCTCCTCTGAAGTTGTCGTCGGAGTTCGCATCATTGCGTTCTCAGTCCGCATCATGGGTTTTCCCCCTTTGCAAGATTGAGCGGCAATCATCATCAATGACCCACAGTAGGGAGACTCGAATACTTTGAGTCTCCGGAGGCCCACTTCTGTTTTTGACATGACCCCTGGTTTTGGGACCCAACCCGGGGATTCATACCTCAAACTTGTGCATTCGCATGAGTCACTCCGTTATCTTATGTCCAAGTTTGTCACAAACAAACTTCAATTTACGTTTTTGACGTTCAAGCGTGAAATCGTTGCGTACGAGGTATTTTGGCAATTTTGTGCCAGCTTTCTCTCGTCTCTTGTCCCTTGTCACCCTCCCTCATCCTCGCTCACTCGCTTGCAAGGAGGGCAAGCGGGGGCAAGGGCATGAGGCTACAAGGCCTCACCCTCGAGGTCCTCGAGGTCCTCGTGGCCCCTCAGCCACCGATCGGGTTGAGGCTGCGATTGGCGGCTGGCGGGTGACCGGCTGGTGGCCGGCCGGTCATTTGGCCGGCCGCCGGCCGTCCAGCCAGAATGCAGCGAGCTGGCCAGCGGCCAGCAAAGTGCTGGCCGTCGGCCAGCCCTCGGTGATGTGAGGGGTGGCGCATAACCACCCCTTGCTTCAGCAAGGAGGGAGGGCCGAACCGGCCCTCCCGCTACATTCCTCCTAACTTGTTATGAACCATCTCGGTTCATGAATAACAAGCAGGATTATCACATAGTGAGTCATCAACATTGTGAAAGAAAGTTAATGATTTCAATCATCGACTAAACATGAATACGTGCATGGAACTTGGACCTAAGTTGTAGCTTGTCGGTCTTAACGGCTTGTGGCCTCCCCCCTTTTGGTTGGAGTGTCCGCACGATAACCATGTTGGGCGTCCCAACCTTCTATTGTTGCACTTCATGAATGTTGCCCGACGGGAATGTTGTTCAATTTTCCCGCGTTTAGGTGGTGCCCCCTGACACGCATCGATCTTTGCAAGCTTTCACCTTCCTCCAATACTCGTTGACCACCCCTGTGAACAGCTGAGACTCGGGCTCTCATGAGTTGTGTTCAGGTCCACACCCGGCCCAATGAACTAGGTATTCCCTAACAACCCACAATCGGAGTGCACGCTCTTGGTGTTAGAGTAGACAAAGAACCTCACACTAGTTGACGGCAGCAAGGACTGTCGGTGGTGGCTGAACAGTTCCTTCTGTCATGTATGGAGCCAACATGCTCACATGAAATACGTCATGTTTCTTCATACTCGGCGTAAACACCAATCGGTATGCCACTGGCCCAATGCGTGCAACGATGGGATATGGCCCAATCCACTTAGGTAGAAGTTTTCGCGCCCCTGGCGACTTCAGCCAAAGAATCTTAGTGCTAAGCAGCACTTTGTCACCGGTGTCAAACCAGGCCTCACGGAGACTTTTGTCGGCATATGTCGTTTGTCTCTGCCGAGCATCTTGAAGGTGACCCTTCGCCTCCTGTAACAAGGAGTCTATGCGAGGCTCAAGCAAAAGGAACATGTCCTCCTATACTCCTCCTCTTCACCAAAGAAGAGGACACCACTGGATGCCGACCACTGTTCAACACAAACGGTATAAACCATGTAGAGTCGTTCACCGAGTTATTCATCGTAAACTCTACCAGAGCTAGGAATATATCCCACTCATTCATGGCAGGGTCCACGTACATGCGGAGCATTTGTTCCAAAGTGCGGTTTATGCTCTATGATTGTCAATCAGTTTGAGGGTGAAACGCTGCCAAAATTTGTGACTCGCTGCCGAAGTACTCGTGCATCTTTTGCCAAAACTTACTAGCAAATTTTCGATCTCGATCGGAGACAATGCACAACGGCAAGCCTTGGTACTTTAAGACACCCTCAAAGAAGAGACAAGTGGTCTCCTCTGTGTTCACATCAGTGGTTGTAGGAATGAAGTGTGTCATCTTCGTCAGAAGATCCACAGACACTAGTATTGCATCGTGGCCATGGGCCATGTTGAGAAGACTAGAAATGAAGTCCATGCTGACGCACTCCCATGGAGTCCCAAGAATGGGAAGCTATTGGAGGACTCCAGTAGGTTTCTTATTACTAGTCTTATTCAAAAGACATGGGTTGCATGTCATGCAATAATTCGGACATCGACAGTCCATCACGGCCACCAATAGTGGTGCAAGAGTGCTTGTCCGGTCTTTCGAGGTCCCACATGACCTGTGACCGGCGGGTCGTGGAACTGAGAGATAATCTTCGCTCGAAGGTCTCCCGAGGCTAGCACAACAACTTGTTCACCATGCCAAAAGATTCTTGCAGCCTCCACCAATCCGTACTTGTCTAGATTTTGAGAGTCCTGAAACCAAGAATCCACACAGTACCCGGTCTGGATTATGTTGACAGAACCACTATAGTGGATAATCTCTTGAAGTGGTTGCCAGTGAGGTGTAGGGGGGCTCTGGTGTTTGCACGGTTGCCATCACAATGGCCATAAAACACCCACCAACCTCGGTGGTTACTTTTATTCCCATAGGCTTTCGAATTAGTTGATTGGCCACATTGATGCATCCTGGCCGATGTTTCCATGTGAACAAGAATCGGCTCAGGAATCTGCTCCAACGTACCTCTCATATTGAAAGGTTCAGTTGTGTATGGAAAAACACCAATAGGTTATGGTCAATCACGACCGTCACACCCCCTTCAGCACCCTCCAGGTAGCAATGCTACATCTTGAAAGTGTGTACTACCGCAAGGAGCACTTGATCCCAAGTCCTGTACTGCGTTTCCGTGGGGATGAGATTCCAACTCTCATATGCAACATGGTGACCATTCTGCATGAGGACAGCTCCACGTCCCACTACCGAGGTATCACATTAAACCTCCCACGGTTGCGTTGGATCCGGAAGAGCTTGGACGGGCACTGTGGATAGAAGCTCTTTGACTTTGAGAAGTGTATTCTCACAATCAGATGTCCATTCCCAGCGTACGTCCTTTTGCGTGAGTCTGATTAGCGGTGCTACCAGGGTTGAATACCTTTGCATAAACCGTCAAAAGCAGTTTGCAAGGTCGAGGAAAGACCGAATCTGCCCAACATTTTCTGGGCGTGGCCAGTCCAGAATGGCTCGGACCTTTCGTGGGTCGACACGGATACCGTCCTTGCCAACGATGTGTCCAAAGTCTTTGAGCTCATCTTGTGTAAACTTGCACTTGCTCACTTTCGCATAGAACTTTTGTTCTTGAATGATCGCAAGGACTTTGCGTAGATGTTCGATATGCTCTGCCATAGATTTGGAGAATGCCAGGATGTTGTCCAGGTAAACTAAGATGAACTGACCAATTTGCTTGGCGAACGTTCAGTTCATTTCTCCGTGGAAGATCTTTGGGGCATTCCTTAGCCCGAAGCATAACACTCAAAACTGACAGTGTCCCATGTGCATTCTAAATGCAGTTTTGGGCACATCATCTTTCGTGATGCAGATTTCATGGTACCCTTGAGACAAATTGAAGGAAGAAAAAAAAAATCCCCTTGGAGTTGGTCAAACAGGTCTTCAATCCGTGGTAAGGGGAATCAATTTTTCACCGTCAACTTGTTCAACGCCCAATAGTCCACGCACATGCATAAACCACCGTCTTTTGTTTTCACAAAATGGATCGGCACACCGTACAGCAGGCTACATGGCTTAATCCACCCTTTTGCAAGGTACTCTTTGATTTGGTGGTCGGCCTCTCCCTTTCCTGCTAGACTAAGGTGGTACATGGGTTTGAACGAAGGAGTCGTCTCTGGTTGCAATAGAATCGTGTGGCCTATGTGTCATTCTGGCGGAAGCCCAACCGGTGGGTCTTAGAATGCATCCAAAAACTCCGCCAATAGAGATTTGATCTCTTGTGGCGTGTTTTCCTTCATGTTGTCCCCCACTTTCTACAGTTGGGCCAAGAATCATCAACAACCTTGTAGAATACGTCTCTTGACCTGCATCATAGACAAGCTGGCATGGACTTTGAGTCAGGTCGGTGAAAATTCCGTACTCGAATCAGCGTAAAGTGATGCTATGTTTTCCGAAAAATCAAACTCTTTGATTCAAAGCACATTATAGCCTTGTTTTCACAGAGCCAAGGATCGCCTAGCACCACATCAAACGGGTCAAGAAGGTTGAGTACCTTCAACGTGACACTCAATGTGTACCCTTGAATACAAATTATTGCTTTACATATACCGATCACGGGTACCATGCAGTTGTCACCGACAACAACTTCTTCGTTCGATGGCTCCTAATTCATGCCAACCTATCGGATAAAACCAAGGCTAAAAAAGGAGTCATCTCCTCCAGTGTCAGCAAGTACCCTACTACCACATGAATTCGTGCATGAATAATTATTGCGTGTAGGTGAAATAAGTTTATAGTTTTTTATGTGTACGATTCATTCATGATCCATGTACCAATTCAAGCTTCGCAAGAAATAATTCAAAAGTGTGCTTTATTGCTCCTGGCACTTGGTTGCGAAGGACGTTTCTAACCCTAAATCAATGTTTTCCATACACAACCTTTAGGATATCGAGCACGCTCGCTGAAATTTCATTCTTTTTGTGTGCGGTTTGCACAAACTTCGTTGTAATAGTGTGCAAACCCAAGAACATTTCAAAAACTAAATTTGTGTGCGATCCCAAAATCATTGAAAAGCATGAGTTCATGTAGCAGTATGGTACGTTCACGGGACCACCAACTAGGTGCCCTTTGAACTCCATCATCATGTTACCTCCACTCTTCCAAGTGAATAGGCTTGACGATGGCAAGCCGAGTTTGTGATAAACGTAGAATCGGTACGGCGGGCGCCGCACCTCCCATGATTCACCCACTCGAGTCCACATTTGTGGGAACGTATAAGTTTAGCTAGCACCCTCCAGTCCTTCAATCTGATTGGGTCAAAATCTTTGACCAAGGGTATTGCAAACGTGATTGAGCTCATTGCTTTCATGGTGTTTGCTTCAATCACTACGTCTGACAGTTCATGCGCAATGGATGGTGTCGCAACCACTAAGCAAGTTCGGTCATACATCTCATCTGGTGATGTAAGATTTAGTGGGCAATGTTGATCAGCAAGTGTAGAATGAGGTTGAGTGAGGGGGAAGAAAACAACAGAGAGTTTTGAACTCGTAAAAATTCCAAATTGTTTTACATCCTCATGTGAAAACATGAATTTACACTCGCGGTCCACATTTAGCCCTGAGTGGCCCCCACAAGCATCACTCAGGGATGGGGAAAACCTGCGCCACGGCCTTGTCTATTTGCACGGTTATGTCCTTTGTCGCGCCTCCTTGTCCAAGGCCCTGTTTGCGGCCTCCTGCTATGGCATCCCCACGAGGTGCTGTGGTTGCAACCAACGCTGCAGCCTCTTGTCCACCACTAGCAGCCTCAAGGCACTGAGCCATGAAGTGTCCAAGCTACATGCAATTGTGGCACAGTCCCTCACGGAAGGCTGTGTTGCGATGCTCGCGCGCCACCTACAGCTCGTCATTGTCGCGGCCACGCTTGTGGTTGGGGGGCATGTTCCCACCAATCTTCTTAGCAGGGGGTTTGTAGGCTGCTTGCCCTTCACCCCACCCCGCTGCCCGGTTGTCCCTCCAGTCCCACCTTTCGGAGAAGGCTATCGTCCGTGATGACGCTCGCCTGGGAGTTGGTTTGTCCCATCGCAGCCCCTTCGTAGGAAGGGGGGTCCGTCCCCACTACTTTGTGTGGTGTTGCGTTTCCACCGTCGGTGTGGATCTTGAGTCGACTCGCCGCCTCGGCAGCCAAATCGACAAGCCTGCGGTGGTCATCGTGAGTTGCTTTCACGGCGAAGTCGTCCGGATCGTTCTTGCGAGAACTTCCCACGTGGCTGCTTTCAGCACCTTTGTTACTCTCAGCAGCTTGAGGCGATGCGGCGAGCGCCTTACCTTTCTGAAGCGATCGGCTCGAGTTTGCCGCACGATGATGGTGATGATCGTGATCCTCGTCGTCTTCGTCATCGTTGACGTCGTGCTCTTTGTCCGGGTCCCCCTCCGGGTGATCCTCCTCAAGCGCGATGTCCGATGCGTGGGGGCCGCCCATGTGCGCATTGACGTGCTCATTGAGCACTTTTCTGGCCTTTGCATGCTTCTCGGTGGTGTTGAGGTTTGCGCCGGTTGCCTTCAGCGACACAGTTGCACTTGGTTTGGCAACCGCACTCGCGGCAGGGGCTCCCAAAATCTGGTGTCTGTCGAGGGCATGTAGTGGGCCGGTTACCACCTTGCCCTTGTTGGTCTTGGACGGACCGGCACTTGCCATCTTGTCACCCAAGCAACTAGCACGTAAAAGCCGTTGTGAGGATCACCCCACAACTTCAAGGAGGTGTCGCCTCCCAAAGTATCCTTGCTCTCAGGATCGGTGAGACAATGGTAAAAATGATTTCTTTTCTCTTAGGCTGGCAGGGTTGGCACAAGGGCGTGGATTTATAAACTAGTCTTTCTTAGCCGTGACTCATGGCAATTGGTAGCTTATAGAATCTAGGAAAACAGGAAATTGAAAAACAAAGGAATGAGAAACAGAATATGAGAACCGCTCACAAAACAAGGACAATGAACGAGAAATGAGTTCTAGCAAGTCCCAACGACTCCTTCACTCTCTCTTCTAACTTATTCTCCTCCCTTTTTCTTCTTGTCATCATTGGCCTCCTCTTAAGTCTTCTTTACCCATCTCGTGCCCCTTGGCGGCGTGAGCCAGCGACGTTGGAGAAGCTGCCAAAAATCTTCAAGATGTTGTCCTCCCTCTTTTTAGGGTGCTCTTTGGTCGTGAGGACTCCTGGCCTTGGGAAGAAATGCTTTCCCAATTTTTGGATGAAGGAGGGTGGAAGGGAACCTTGAAATTGAGGTCAATTGGTGGTTTTAAGGGGTGGGCACTCCTCATCTCATCGAAGACAAATCCACCCGGCTCCCGAGAGTGAAGGAGAAACTCAAGGGAGCTGGGAGGGTGAGAAAGAGCTCTTCAAGAGCATTCCAACATACATTTTGGTGCTTGGAACGGATTAGAATCGATGCCGTAGTCCGTTAAAGCATTTCAACTGCTATTTGCAGCTGTCGATGGCATTCTGCATATGACTTAGCCCTGGTTTCTGTCAAACCCTTGGTTGCGAGGGTTTTCTGGCTCTGAGAACCACTATGACGGGGCGGAATCTCCAGCTCTTGCTCTGAAGTTGTCATCAGAGTTTGCAGAATGGCATTCTCAATCCGCATAAGGGATTTTCCCCTTTGCAGGACTGAGGGACAATCGTCATCAATGACCTAGAGTAGGGAGCCTCGAATATTTTGAGTCTCCGGAGGTCCACTTCCGTTTTTAACCTTACCCCTAGTTTTGGGACCCAGTCAGGGGTTTTCACCTTGAAATCGTGCGTTCACATGAGTTATTCTGTTACTTTATGTCAAATTTTGTCGCAAACGAACTTCAATCTATGTTTTTTACATTATGGCGCGAAGTCATCGCATGCGAGGCATGCTGGCGATTTCACACCAGCTTTCTCTCGTCTCTTGTCTCTCATCCCCCTCCCTCTTCCTTTCTCGCTCGCTTGCAAGGAGGACGAGTGGGGACAAGGGCATGAGGCCACGAGGCCTCACCCTCGAGGCCCTCGCGGCCCCTCACCCGCCTATCGGGCTAAGGCCGCGACTGGCGGCTGGCAGCTGGCTGGCTGGTGGCCGGCCGGTCACTTGGCCGGCCGCCGGCCGTCCAGCCGGCCAGCAGCGAGCTGGGCGGCGGCCGGCGAATTGCTGGCCGTCGGCCAGCCCTCGCTGACACAAGGGGTGGTGCGCAACCACCCCTCGCTTCAGCGAGGAGGGAGGGCCGAACCTGCCCTCCCACTACACCTCCTCTTCCACTCAAAAGTGTATTAGGGTGGTGTACTGGAGAGTGTTTCTAGAGGAGTCTTATTTCTTCTTCTTGTATCAAACTAGTGTCATTGGAGGGAGGTGCAGACGTGCTGATATGCAAGTCCAACAAAAAATTGTTTCCCCTATACACTCCTCAATATAGTTGCCTGATACACTCCAGGGTTTTATGGGTGGTTGGGTGGGAGGGGTTCGGGCCTCGTTGTGGCAATGTCAAAGTACACTTAACTGTATGTGTACATCCATATAGCTGGTTACATAGAGAAAGCGAGAGATATCGTATGCTTGAAATTGACGGCTTACGTGTACTTATGTTCATGTACATAAGGGTAGTTATTTTTCCCTACTAGATACACTCCCA
This sequence comes from Penium margaritaceum, assembly GCA_023375785.1. Taxonomy (NCBI): domain Eukaryota; kingdom Viridiplantae; phylum Streptophyta; class Zygnematophyceae; order Desmidiales; family Peniaceae; genus Penium; species Penium margaritaceum. Next base: position 24,457 of record SZWC01006547.1, read on the forward strand.
GTTATACTCATGCAATACACTCGTCCACTTTGGGAGGGGGTCTTTCTATCTGGACCCCTTCCTCTTCCAACATTTGAAAGTGAAGTGGGATGGTGTATTACATAGTGTAATTAGTGAATTGCGTGGGAGGTGCGGACCTGTCGTTACTCAAGTCCAAACAAACTTTGTTCCTTGAATACACTCAGTTCCCCAATGTACTAGGGGGTTCTACGGGGGGATGGAATCTAGTTGGGGTCCCAACGGTTGGACAAAGGACGCAGGATCAAGACCACAATCAGGACGAGGGCACAAGAGGTTGTCAATGGAAATAGTGTGAATGGGACATAGCCAGCAATGTACGTGATGTGTGTGCGCTAGGGACAACAATGGTGCAACGTGTATAAGGATGCAACCAAGAGGGTGGTGTGTAGTGAACCGAGGGTGACATATAGTATGTTGTTGGACTTGGAGGAGGTAGCCAACCATGCTTGACATGGCCATGGGAGAGGGCAGCAACATGATGCTGGCCTGAAGGCGTCAAGGACAAAGACACACCAGTGGAAATGGATGCATTGGTGGGTTAGAAAGATGGGCTGAAATGGTGATCTGTCCAGACATTGCGTTGGTGCATGCCCATCAGACACGCATAGCAGTAGTCAAGTGTGCATCATTAGGAGGATGTGGGAAGTTTGGTGCAGAGTGACCAGACTGGCCACAGTTCAAACAGGTGGGAATACTTGAGTTGGAGAAGGTAAAGGAGTCATCATGACCTTTGCCCACCCTTTTGGCCGCGACTTGTACCAAGAACGGCGTTGGAGTCCAAAACAAGCGCAAGAAAAGATCCAAGGGAAAGAGAAGAGGATGAGAGGGGGGCAACAGAGGAGGAGATGGCAATGGAGACAACAACAAGTTCTATTGCTGTCAGCATCGCCAGTGGTAGCAGCGGCAGCGGATGGATCGCATGCGGCAATGAGGTGCTGTGTGACAAGATGAGCCATTGCTCTTGCAGCTCTGCCGTCTAGTTGTCAACATCGCGCTAATGACCCTCAGCAGTTTTGAAGGCCAGGCGAGCCTGGAGCTCTACGATGTCCCTTTAGTGGTCCTGCATTGTGAGAGGAGATGGCTAGAATGCACATTAGAAGAAAAAATTAGCAGAGCTTTCCTAACTCTAGTGCACGTGGGAAAAGGTAAAGGGGAGACAAATGGAGGCGATGGCGGTGATGAGACTTGCAAAGGAGTTTTCACAAAGGAGAAAGTTGTATAATGTCACCAAGCCAATGTGAGCAGGCAAGAGAGCGCATACTCCATGGTGGATGAGGCAAAAGAATGAAGAGTGGTGGTAGAGGCAGAAAGCACAGAGACCTAGGATGTGGCTGATACAAGGAGGCACTGGAAGCCGGTGAGTGCCAAGGTGGAGACAACCGATGCTGTTGCACGTGCAACCATGAGGGTGTGACACAACCGGTGGTAGGAGAGGCATTTGTTGAGGTGGAGATGACGAGGGAGAGGGTGATAGCCTAGATGGGTTGAACAACAGGTGAGGCTACTGTGGCTTCAGTAGTTGTGGCTCTTGCAACTACCCCTGCTAGTGTGGAAACCTACATGGCCACATTCATAGCAACCGATGCAAGTGGTCCAAAGGTAGACGCTGCCTGGACAAACTCCTCAACACACCCTTTGGTTTTGGTAGGAGGTACATGCGAGACCTAATAAGTAGCTACAAATGTTGCCACTGTTGGAATGATGCTCCTCACCATGGCACGAGTGACTCCAAAAAGGAACACCAAAAAGACAAGCCTTAGTGGCTTAGTGGTTAATGGTGTCCACCTCTAGAGGCAGGGGCCCGGGTTCAAGTCCCACAAGATGAAATTCTGCCCTGCCTCAAGGGAGGTCGAAAATAGATGCCAGGAAGCTAGCTCAACCTCTAGAGTTCCTCTTTAAGTTTCTAGAAGGCCATGTGAGGGTCTAGGAAGGTGGCACACCTTCTAGAAGGGGTGACTTGTCCTACAAGGCATCTAGAGGTGTCTTGGTCTTCTGGACACCTTCCCTCCTACTAGAAGCAAGCTGAGGAAACTAGGAAGGGGCAGAAGCTTCTAGAGGAGGGAAGGGATGCCATCCTAGGTGGGAAAAGGATAGCCTACCAAGGAGCACTCTAGAAGCCATAGAATCTGCTAGGAAGCTTCAAATCTGGCATGTTTTGGTGTTCTGGAAAGCTTAGATCAGTGGCTATAAAATGCCACTGTTTGTGAGCCTTGATCAAGTGTACATTCCCAGTCAATTCAGGCTAAAACTGTTGCCTCAATCTCTGACCAGTTTTCTGCCATCCTTGGAACCAGTTGCCTCCACAGTTTCAGTCTCTCCAAAAACAGTTGGTGGTGTGAACCAGCCACTGCTAGGGACCCTCCAGGGTGCACACTCACCCTCAGGCCAACAAAGGGTTATGGGCCCACGCCTTTAAGGGGTTCAAAGCCAGCTTGATTTCACACTTCCAACAGCAAGACATGGCAACCAGCGAGCAAGAGAGCAGCCGCGCTGTCCTTAAGTTTGATGGGACAGGCTTTGCCTTGTGGAGGTGGCAGTTTGAGGTCTTCCTCGACGACAAGGGACTGCTTGAGCTCGTAAAAGGTGATGAGACTGCTCCGCCGGAGACCGCAACCGCTGAGGTGAAGGAGGCATACAAGAAGCGCAACAAAAAGGCATTGGCGCTCCTTGTGTCCGCGTTATGCCCACCACAACTTGGGCACATCCAAGGATGCACCATGGCCGCGGACGCATGGTCAAAACTCTGCTCCATCTACCAGTCAAGCAACCTTGCCAATCAGCTCTTCATCTTCAAACGGCTCGTCACCCTCCGAGCCAACGAAGGCGACAACATCATGGAGATCATGCAGCAGATTGAGTTCCCCGCAGCGGAGTGGGTGGCCACGGGTTGGGAGGTCGACTCTCAGTTGCAAGCTATGATCGTCCTTCTGGCCATGCCAGACAATTGGAGTCCCATGATCACAGTCCTTGGTGGCTGGCCTTCCGACGAGCTAAAGTACCCCAAGGTTGCTGAGTACGTGCGCAATGAGTGGATGCAACGTGGCGGTCGAGAGAGTGCAGCGGCATCAAGTTCAGCTTACACGGTTCATCCTCAAAGTGGAGGCCGAGGCAACAAGTGGAAGGGTGCCAAACAGGGCACCAAGAAGGGTGACAAGAAGGGGGAGTGCTTCAACTNGCTGAGGTGAAGGAGGCATACAAGAAGCGCAACAAAAAGGCATTGGCGCTCCTTGTGTCCGCGTTATGCCCACCACAACTTGGGCACATCCAAGGATGCACCATGGCCGCGGACGCATGGTCAAAACTCTGCTCCATCTACCAGTCAAGCAACCTTGCCAATCAGCTGTTCATCTTCAAACGGCTCGTCACCCTGTGAGCCAACGAAGGCGACAACATCTTGGAGATCATGCAGCAGATTGAGTCCCTCGCAGTGGAGTGCGTGTCCACGGGTTGGGAGGTCGACTCTCAGTTGCAAGCTATGATCCTCCTTCTGGCCTTGTCAGACAGTTGGAGTCCCATGATCACAGTCCTTGGTGGCTGGCCTTCCGACGAGCTGAAGTACCCGAAGGTTGCTGAGTACGTGCGCAATGAGTGGATGCGACGTGGCGGTCGAGAGAGTGCAGCGGCATCAACTTCAGCTTACACAGTTCATCCTCAAAGTGTAGGCTAAGGCGACAAGTGGAAGGGTGCCAAACAGGGCACTAAGAAGGGTGACAAGAAGGGGGAGTGCTTCAACTGCGGCAAGGAGGGCCACTACGCGCGCAACTGTCCCAAGAAGAAAACAGATCGGTCGCAGCGGGGCGGGAAGAAAGATGAGCACGCCCTTATGGCGTACAACTCCACCAACTTGAAGGATCCGGGAGTTGCCGTCATCGACTCCGGATCAGGCCGCCACACGCAATGCAACAGGGCGGCATTTGTCACCTACGGCGCCTCGGAGAGACGCATGACGGTGGCCAATGGAAAAACAGAGGTGGCCGCCGGTGAGGGTAACGTCCGCATTGAGTCAATTGTGGATGG
>SZWC01006547.1:36830-51507 GCA_023375785.1 Penium margaritaceum
GACAAGGAAGTCTACATGGAGGTGCCAGAGGGGGTGGATGCACCGCAAGGGAAGGTGTGCCGGCTTTGGAGGGCGCTCTATGGACTGAAGAAAGCTCCGGTCATGTGGTACCTCAAGATGGATAGTTTCATGGATGAGCTTGGCTTCAAGTGCTGCGAGGCCCATCACAGCGTGTACGTGTGTAATCAGCCAGGACTCCACCAAATTGTCGTCCTCTACGTGGATGACCTCATCCTTGTGTCTTCGGATGAGGGGGAGCTCAAGAGCCTGAAGCAACAGCTTGGCGGCCGGTTCAAGATGACAGACATGGGTGAGCTTGAGTATTACCTGGGCATCGCCATCAAGAGGGACCGCAAAGCATGCACGCTGGAGATGGGTCAAGAAAATTATGTGCAAGAGGTGCTTCGCCGCTACAACATGGAGGAGTGCAACCCCATCACCACACCTATGACAACGACATGTGAGCTGAGCTCGAGCATGGACCCGAGCACGGAGGACGAGAAGGCGGAGATGGCTGGAGTACCGTACCAGTCCGCAGTTGGCAGCATAATGTATGCCATGGTGGCGACGCGGCCTGACCTTGCCTTTGCTGAAGGACAAGTGAGCTGCTATGTTGCTGATCCGGGGCCGCTACATTGGCAAGCGGTGAAGAGAATCCTCCGCTACTTGAAGGCAATGACACATTCGCGACTTGTGTTTGGAGGAGGAGCGCGGACTGACTCCCTCGAGCTGGTTGGCTACTCTGATGCTGACTGGGCAGGTGACGTTGATGACCGCAAGTCAACATCAGGATATGTTTTTGTGCTTGGTGGTGCAGCGGTGTCTCGGGGAAGCCAGAAGCAGGACAGTGTGGCTCTATCCAGCACTGAGGCGGAGTATACTCCGCTCGCGGAAGCCGCAAAGGAGGCACTATGGCTGCGGCGATTGCTCAAGGAGATTGGGGTGACACAAAAGAAGCCAATGACACTCAATGTTGACAACATGAGTGCAATCACCCTGACCAAGAACCCTGTGCTACACCGGAGGACCAAGCACATAGAGATCCGGCATCACTTTGCACAAAACCTCGTTGCAAAGGGTGATGTGGTGCTTGTGCACTGTGGCACAAAGCACATGCTTGCTGATGCCATGACAAAGGCGCAACCCAAGGACAGGCATGATGCTACTTGTATGGAGCTTGGGCTTTCCCAAGCCTCTTGAGTTGCAGGCTCAGCATGGACAACTGCCATGGGTGACACGCAAGGGGGAGATTGTTGGAATGATGCTCCTCACCATGGCANTTAGTGGCTTAGTGGTTAATGGTGTCCACCTCTAGAGGCAGGGGCCCGGGTTCAAGGCCCACAAGATGAAATTCTGCCCTGCCTCAAGGGAGGTGGAAAATAGATGCCAGGAAGCTAGCTCAACCTCTAGAGTTCCTCTTTAAGTTTCTAGAAGGCCAGGTAAGGGTCCAGGAAGGTGGCACACCTTCTAGAAGGGGTGACTTGTCCTACAAGGCATCTAGAGGTGTCTTGGTCTTCTGGACACCTTCCCTCATATTAGAAGCAAGCTGAGGAAACTAGGAAGGGGCAGAAGCTTCTAGAGGAGGGAAGGGATGCCTTCCTAGGTGGGAAAAGGACAGCCTACCAAGGAGCACTCTAGAAGCCATAGAATTTGCTAGGAAGCTTCAAATCTGGCATGCTTTGGTGTTCTGGAAATCTTAGGTCAGTGGTTATAAAATGCCACTGTTTGTGAGCCTTGATCAAGTTTACATTCCCAATCAATTCAGGCCAAAACTGTTGCCTCAATCTCTGACCAGTTTTCTGCCATCCTTGGAACCAGTTGCCTCCACAGTTTCAGTCTCTCCAAAAACAGTTGGTGGTGTGAACCAGCCACTGCTAGGGACCCTCCAGGGTGCACACTCACCCTCAGGCCAACAACCACAACAACCGTTTCCATGTTGAGCACATCACAAGAGATATGGACAGCCTTTGTAGCTCCCTCTCCCTAGTGTAAAAGAGGGTTTGCATGTCCTTGAGTCTCTGAAGAGATGGGAGATGGCTTCAACAACGCCTGTTAAGGCAGAAGCTACAATTGTCAAGATGGAGGCTACAGTTGTTGTGGTTGTGGCTGCGACGACTGTGGTTGTGACTGCGACTATGACTAATGTGACGGTAGTGCAATACTGACTGGAGGGACAGTAAAGGTGGATGGGGATCTTACCGGTGGTCCTGGCATCCCATATACGTCATTGAAGCCCCCGGCAATGACGTCGTCGACTTGTTGTTGATCTCCTCTAGTATGCACTTGTATTTGCGGCAGCCTCGTCTCAGTCGTACTCACCCAACACGTAGACATGACGCTGGCATTGATGCTTGCTTGTTTCATCACGTTGCCTCCAACAGTACGACATGGTGCTCGTTGATGGTTTCCTCCTTGCTTGAGGGTGAGTAAATCGGTGGTGATTCCAACGGTGACGCCACGATGGCAACAAGAGAGACTACGTCGTTGCAAAGTATGAATCCGCCACTGAGGAAGTGGGACTGGAGGAACTCACCCACAATACAAGAGACACAAGGTCCACCAGACACTGGATGTGGTGGCAATAAGAATGTAAGGCCACATGGATAACAACTGCTGGGATGATGTTTGTGCCTATTGCAGCAGCGGACGATGTCTGTACTATGACGGAGTCAGCGCGGAGAGACCAATGTCAACAGTGGAAGAGCTAGGGTGGCAGAGTTAGCAGAATGAGGTCAATGCCAATTTTGGAAGATCAGGGGTGCGCTGAGTCTACTAGTGGCAACTAATGTGAAGAAGGTGGAGCTGTGTGTGGTAGCACTTGTGGCCACTGCACTTGAGGAGTTAGATACACTTGTGGTCGTTGCCGCACCCACAAAACATATTTAATGGCCAACTCCGGGCAAACAGAGTGACGGCGGAGAGAGCGCTTGGCTTGTAGAGCTGATTTCTCAAGAGGAAGAGGAGGAAGGTCGCCGCATAGAGGGGCAACTCGAAGAAAGTTGACCTTTCTGTTGAAATCGTATGCACCTTGTCCACTGCCTAGCTGGCTAGCTACATATACAGACAAGGCATGCACTGCTCTATGGAGTATGTCCCCTTGGTCTGTTCTGAGATGGGCCAGGAATGCATTGTCCATAACGGGTATGTCCCCTGTGGCTCATCATAGGAACCATACCTTTTTGGCTTGGTTGAATAGGCGCTGGAGTCTCAAACGAGAGGTCGCGGGTTCAAACCCCGCGACGGCCGCAATTTTCTTTGTGGCTAAAACTGGGACATGAAGCTTCTAGGAAGCTTACTAGAGCCTGCCTTGAGGATGACACTTGGCAGTCTAAGGACGCGCCAAGTAGGACTATAGGTTGAGGTTGGCTCCAGTGGAGCCACTACAAGCAGAAGTTTTCGCAAAGCTCTGCAAGTATTAAAGCATGTACCTTGCATGCATTCATTTACAGTTGTTAACTTTGAGGTGGCGGTAAGAGTTCCAAGAAGCCCGGCAACTGTCACAACTGTGGCAAGGCTGGGCACTGGGCTAGGGAGTGCCGTAGTCCCAAGAAAGAAGGCGAGAACAAAGGTGGAAAGGAGAAGAAGGAGCTCACCAACATGATGGCTAGGGGGTTGTCCATGAAGGGCGCAGCGATCCTTAGGCCCGAGGTATTCGCCCTTGACTCGAAAACCAACCACCACTCATCAAATGAGAAGGTTGGATTTGTCTCCATGGCCGAATCTGTCATGCGCATCAAATGTGCAAACGGCGGCGTCGTCCAAGCCATGGGCGAAGGGGACAAGGTGATTACGTTCAACGTGAATGGTGCGGAGAAGGCGGTGAACCTTCAAAAGATAGTGTACATGCACTCCTTTGCAGCCAACTTGCTGTCCGTATCACAAATCACTGACAACAACATGACAGTGGTGTTTACCAACAAGGAAGCGGTGGCCCTAAAAAATGAGGACATCCTGATTTTGTACACCAAAGACGATCTCATGCTTCAAGTTCCAAGAGTCAGCGGCCTCTACGTGCTTCAAACCAAAGTCACCAAGGCGTCGGATGAGGGACTTCCATGTGCCACCAAGACAGTGGCACCGGAGCCAAAGGATGCACCACCGGCGACCACTACGGCCGCCACATCAACCAAGGACACTGACGCTAAACTGTGGCACCGGCGATTTGGCCATGTGGCCAATAGTACGCTGCAGAAGATGCAAGAGCGAGAGGTAGTCCGCGGAATGGAAGGGTGCACTATGAAGCATGCCGGAGGGTGTGCATTTTGCGAACCATGCCTCCAAGCAAAGGCAAAAAAGAAGTCGTTTGGGAGAGGAGGTCAACGAGCGGAGCACGTCTTGGAAGTGACATACAGTGACGTGTGTGGATCCTTCTGCACACTGTCTAATGGAGGAAGCAAGCACTTCCTCACCTTCATTGACGACCACAGCCGCAGGTTGTGGATCTACTTCCTCAAAACAAAGGGAGAGGTCAAGGAGAAGCTCCTTGAGATCATTGCCATGGTGGAGCGGCAAACATCCAAGAAGTTGAAGATGCTCTGAATTGACAAAGGGGGTGAGTACAAGGCATGCAAGCCTTGGCTCAAGCATCATGGCATCCGCCACGAGCAAACCACCCCTTACAACCCCCAAAGCAACGGCGTTGCCGAGAGGATGAACCAGACCGTACTCAGCATGGTGCGAAGCATGCTCTTTGTCACCAAGCTCCCACCTCGCTTTTGGGCAGAAGCAGCAGCAACGGCCTGCTACCTCTTGAATCTCACACTAGCAACTGCCTTGCGGAAGCGTGGAAAGGAGTAGGAAAAGCAGTTGAAGACCCCACAAGAAGCATGGTTGGGAAAGAAACCCAACGCATCTCATCTAAAGGTGTTGGGGTCAAATGCATGGGTGAAGATCCAGTCGGGAGAAGGTGGAGGCAAGCTGGACGCACGTTCCAGGATGTGCGTCATGGTTGGGTACGACACATCGCACAAAGCCTATCGGGTTTTGGGACCAGGCAGCAGGCAAGCTCGTGAGGAGCCGCGACGTCATGTTTGATGAGCAAACCCTTGAAAAGGGAGAGCTACTGGACCCGAATCTCGCTCCCAAAGCAGGAGAGTGGATAGTGTTGCTTGAGTCCGGAGACCAAGCACCCGACAACTGGCTCGCTTTGCCATCAAGTGGTGGGGATGGGAGAGCAGCTGTGGAGGATGACGTAACATCTGACATGGACGTGGATACTGAGGCGTTCGGGGCTTCCGAGTCTGACTTGGAGTCTGACGACTCTTCTGATGACAACGACGACGACGACAAACCACCACCTGTTTAAACCAGCACCAAAGCAAGAAGCCACACCACTACCCCGGCGCAATTTGTGACTAAAGAGAGCACCTTTGCGGTATGAGGATGATTGGACCGGCCTTAGGTGGTCGTGCATGGCTCAGGAAGAGCCATCCACAGTGGCGGAGGCGATGAATGGCCCAGATGCGGCCAAGTGGAAGGAGGCAGTGGATAGCAAGCTCGCGTTCATTGCCGAGAACAGCACGTGGGTGCTGGTGGATAGACCCGACAAGGCCCACGTGGTGGGATCCAAGTGGGTCCTTCGAGTGAAGAAGAAGCAAGACGGCAGCATCGACAAGTTCAAGGCAAGGGTAGTGGCTAAGGGGTTCTCTCAACGCCCGNGGTATGAGGATGATTGGACCGGCCTTAGCTGGTCGTGCATGGCTCAGGGAGAGCCATCCACAGTGGCGGAGGCGATGAATGGCCCAGATGCGGCCAAGTGGAAGGAGGCAGTGGATAGCAAGCTCGCGTTCATTGCCGAGAACAGCACGTGGGTGCTGGTGGATAGACCCGACAAGGCCCACGTGGTGGGATCCAAGTGGGTCCTTCGAGTGAAGAAGAAGCAAGACGGCAGCATCGACAAGTTCAAGGCAAGGGTAGTGGCTAAGGGGTTCTCTCAACGCCCGGGCTCCGAGTACGATGAGACGTTCGCGCCCGTCGTGACCTCTTCCTCCATCCGCTCTCTCCTTGGCATTGCAGCCGCAAAGAACTTGGAGATACACAAGATGGACGTCAGGACAGCTTTCCTTTCTGGGAAGCTTGACAAGGAAGTGCTGATGGAGGTGGCCGAAGGAGTCAAAGCTCCCAAGGGCAAGGTGTGCAAGTTGGTGAAAGCGCTCTATGGGCTGAAACATGCCCCAAGGATGTGGTACAAAGAGATGGACACTTTCATGACCGGCCTCTCCTTCGTGCATTGCCAGAATGACCCAAGCATGTACGTGTGCGATGATGGGAGAGGGCCGATGCTGGTTGCGCTGTACATGGACAATCTGATCATCTGCTCGTCTTCGGTCGAGCTATTGGATGAGCTGAAGTCTGACCTCAACAAAAGGTTCAAGATGAAGGACATGGGTCCTCTCAAGTACTACCTCGGGATTGCCATACACCGCAACCGAGTAGCAGATACCATCAAACTCAACCAAACCAAATACATCCGTGAGGTACTGAAGCGCTACCACATGAAAGATTGCAAACTTGTCAGCACCCCAATGATGACCGATACAAAGCTGAAGGCCTCCATGTCGCCAAGCAACGAAGCAGAACAAAGGGAGATGCAAGACATCCCCTACCAGTCCGTTATGGGTAGCATCATGTACGCCATGGTAGGGACTCGTCCGGACATCTGCTATGCTGTGGGACACGTGAGCAGATTCGTGGCCAACCCTGGGTCACAACATTGGCAGGCAGTCAAGCGCATCTTGCGCTACCTACACAAGACACGTCACATGGGCCTCGTCCTTGGAGGCCAAGAAGGAACGGGCCCCCTTCGCCTGAAGTGCTACACCGACACTGACTAGGAGGAAATCTCGACGACAGAAAATCCACCTTAGGGAGATGGATGCAAGGCCGCGGCTGGATGAGAAGTCCATGCCCTGATCGTCAAGGGTGGTCATAGAGAGAAGACTAACCTCAAGGTCAGGGACGTACAGAACATCGGGCTGATAGACAGTGCCCCCAGGACCAACAAAGTGGACGATACAAACACCTTAAACTGGGAGAAGCTGGCCAAAGCGAGTTCGCATGGAGCGCGCAGACTGAACGGGCCGGAGGGACACGAAGGATGAACGATAGGAGGTCATGTGATGTGTGGCCCCAGAATCAATGATCCAGAGGCCAAGGGAGGTACGAGTGGAATGAAGAACCTAACAGACAGCGACGGTGCCACGGGTGGAGAAGGAGAAGGAATGACCAAGACGTGTGGGAAACGTGTGAGACTGCCAATTCTCAATCCGGACACGATCAGGCAAGTCCCCTTGAACACCAACAGAGGAGGGACCACGGAGAGTGACATCCGACTCACAGACAGACACACTCGACTGGCCCCTCACAGTCTCATCTCCCCGAGAGCGAAGGTGAGGAAGCTCTGCCAGTCGACACTCAAGTGTGTGCTCCTCATCATGGCGATCAGAGGAACGCTCCGAGGAACGGTATGATGAGCGGTCGGAGTAGTGCCCATCGTCACGAGCCCAATGGGGAACGGAGTAGTGAGATGACGGGGGCTCGTAGGAAGGAGGGCCAGACAAAGGGGGAGCCCAGCCCCAGGGGCTAGGTGCAGGTGGCGTCGGTTTGAGAGGTGCGAGCGTGGTAGATAGTACTGAGGCAGAGGACAAGGATGAGGAAGACGCGACAGTCACGATGGCAGTAGCGGAGGAGGCGGTGATGCCTGTGCGGGCCAAATGAGCATGCATAGAGGATGCAAGGTGCGCATCGTCGCGAAAGGCAGGACATGTGGGTGCGGAATGGCCAATGGCGCCACAGTTCTAGCAAATGACGCAATGACAGAGAAGACAGAGATTTTGCCACCGCGACCACCCTCACGCCTTTGCCCCCACAATCACCACCACGGCCGGAGCCGGAGCCACCCCCCCTCCCCCGCGAGAAGCAGCCTGAGCGGAGTTGGCTGGAGCCTGAGACGAGGATGCTCTGGAAGTCGCAGTAGAAGAGGAGGGGGAGGAGGTAGTGATATCAGCAAGGGCAGCGCGATGCATGCGCTTGTTCTGCAAGGCGTTCAACCAGTCAGTGAGACGTGAGGCTGTGAAGTCAAAGAGAGGACCAATCCTCTGTGACGAGTCAGCAAGAACGGGTGCAGAGGCAAGGCGCTTAAGCTCTCTTTGGGAGATGTGGAGATACAGGTCAGAGAACTCAGGGATGAGGCCAGCAACAATGGATAGTCTTGCAGAGAGAGGGCCGTGGGTGGCCTTGCCATAGTCACGCGGCGTGCGCAGAATGCGGGCCCAATACTCATCTGTCGTCTCGTCCACTCGCATCTGCAATGTGTTGAACTTGACAGTGAGGGCGCTTTGAGTAGCATGCCCAATAACAGTTTTGCGGCGGCGGATAACTACGTAAGCACCCACTGGATCTGCAAGGGTGCCACGAGTTGGGTCTGCGTTGTATGTACTAATGTCATCAAGAAGATTTTCGGAGCCGGCGTTGATGAGGGCTCGCATCGCAAGGGCAGCCTCTGTAGGCTGAGGCACAAAAGGTGGATTGGCAGGTGAGTAATACTCCCACAGTAACTCACCCAGAGCCCACGCAATGAAGTGTGTTTCCGAGGATGTGAAAGTGAGTGTTCAAGTGAACTGTGGTGGTGGCGTCTCAAAATCTTCCTGCCGTGCTGGTGGAAGAGCACGAGCGGAGGCTATTGTGGCTAAGAGAGCAGGAGAAGAGGAGTTGGCAACGCCACAACCAAGTGGAGCTGATGAGTCTGCAGACCCTGGCTGCATAGCGGAGAGGACGGCAGCAAAGGCTGGGACTGAGCGGAGACGCTCAAGGACCAATGCGGCCACTATGGCCGCGAGTTCATGCTGTGCTTCGCGTTCATGGTGAAGCTCATCCTGCGCTTTACGATGCTCGGCCTAGGCCTCGTAGAGAGCAGCCTGGAAAGCCTCTAGAGTGTCCTCTGGCCCAGGCATGATGAGGAGGTGAGAACACAAATGCAAGAATACGAACAGAAATGGGGGGAATGAGAAAAGTGAATGTGTAGGGCAGAGGGAGAGACGAGCTCATGGAACAGATGGCGAGGTAGTAGGGCGAAGAGAGTGGCCACCACGGCCGCCGCTGAGGAGAAGAGAACTGCCACCCACCTCGCAACTGCCACGGTCAGGCAAAGAAGCCCAGTGACAGTGGCTCCAGCCACTGGTGCAGACGAAAATGCAACCATGACCCTTGTGCTGACGTGGGGTGTCAGCTCCCGAGGAGTACCTATGGGGGTAAGGACTACTACTGCGTTGGAAGCGCGGATGGAGCCGTCAGAGGCTGCAGTGGTGTCAGCAGCAGATGAGGTAGCGGTGGCGATGGAGGCTAGTGCTGCTATGTCCTGGGTTGCGATGTTTGCTACGCCGGCCACAAGTAGTGTAAGAGAGGCTGATGCGTGTGCGTGGGCATCCACTACACGTGCCACAGCAGTCTGGGTGGGAGCCCTGCACGCACGTGCAGTGGCAACAAAGGTTGCTACGACCCCTGCTGTTGCGTCGAGAATGGCCCCCGCGAGGCCGATGGAGTCTGTGTGGACCGGAAGCACAAGAATGACACCAGGGACCTCCCGTGTCTGGGCTTGTTCGCCAGATACAGCTGTAGCTGGGGACGGACTGACAATGGTGTTGGAGGTGGATGCTGCAGTGGATGGCGGAGTGCCGGTAGGCAGTTGCATCATTTGGGGATGAGGTGGTGACGGTGGCACATCGTCCGTAGTGTACACCTATCAGTTGATTTCCTCCTCTTGTGTAGCTTCCTCCCTCTCCAACTCCTCTCGTCAGTAGGAGGAGTCGAGCATGTGAAACCAGAGTGGTGTGTCGTTGTCAGGGGGCGTAGGAGGGTCGTAGATGCAAGGGTCCTCCCACCTGTGGTTAGCGTAGCGTGCTGCAGTGCGAGGGCAATCAAGCTCTTTGTCTGGGGTTCTATCATGAGGTGGTGAATCCAGGGTGGCTGATGTGCCGGCAAGGGCATCCGAGAGTTGTTGAGTGTGGCCGAGGGAAGAGGAGACAGTGGCCAAGAGCACCAAAGAGAGCACTTGATGGTGGACAGCACCTAAGGGGCGTCAGAGCAGCCGAGAATGGGCTAGAATGTTGACTTGCAGCTGAAAGAGCAACTGTGAGATCAGCTGAGTGTGAGAGCACCCAAGAACAGCTAAGAGCAGTGGAGAGCCGCAGAGCACCCGAGAGGGGGAGAGAGGTGTACCCGACAGTCACAGGTAACCGAGGGTGTAACCAAGAGTGATCGTGGAGAGCCGGGAGTGAGGCTAAGAGCAGTTGCAAGAGTAGTCGAGGGCTGGGAGCAAATGAGCAGCTGAGAGCAGGAATGGCCGTCAAGAATGTGCGGGCGGGCGAGAAGGGCACTCGCGTGCCTTGGAGAGTCCAGGGGAGCAAGGAGAGGAGCGAGAATAGTTGCTGTGTGCTGGCAGGGAGTGACGATGGCAGCACCTAGAAGTGTTGTCATTTCAGGCCGAAGAGACGGCTGGTGGGGCAGATTGTCCGCTGCGGTGATGCACGGGCCATGGGAACTGTGGGCCACGGAAACTCAAGGACCAAGATCGACGAGCGGTGAGAGTGGATCCTCATTGCTTTGAAACCAGTAGTTACCAGGAAAGTTCCTGGCTAGACTGTGTGAGACAGGGCGGGTGAGAGCGACGGGCAACAGTGCGCGAGACACGCCATGAATGCGGTAACTTGCCTTAGAAAGCATTCACACTCAAGGATTGAGTGTGAGCACGCACCCACCTCGAGCATCACGCTCGGATGGGCGAGTGCCGCCAACCGGGGGTCGAGCCCAACCACGAAGAATAATCCAAGGGCTTCTGCTCACCAGTGCACGGCCAAGACCGGCACAGTGGCCCCTTAAGGATCAGCACCCGGGAAATATGCAGCTCCCTCAGAACAAGCAAGGCAAGAGAACATGATGGAGGGCACGACAGTGAGAGTGTATGAGCCCTAGCATCCACCGCATCAGAGAGAGTTATAGAAAGTCATAGAGAGTCATGCAATGGCCACGTTTGTGCCAAGGGGCACTCCTGGGTCCAGCAGCAGCAACAGCTTGAGGGGGTCAATGGCTCCAGTCAAAATGGGCACGTGTTACGCTTCCCCAGGTACGGCCACTGTCACTTAATCTGTACACGTGTGCGCTCTTGCCCCTAGGAATCACACCTTGGGTGTAATGCGTTGGGCATAACCTAAATCTCCCTCAAATCTAAAGCTCCTTTGTGAATTATTGCCTATATGGTTCGAATATATACAGTTAATGTTCTCGTTTCCCCCTAAAATTGATTGAGAAAAGGCAAAAAATTATGTGATGTTGTTAGAATTCGACTAATTCCATCACACATGGATTTTTTAATACTTTGATAACCTGAAATATAATTGAAAATTGATTTATAATTGTCCTTTCCTTTACTTCAGTCTGCGTTTATTAATACCATATCTTCTTCGGGACCATGTCCTGCGACTTTTTGTAAGGAGGTAGCCCAGTAGGCATCAGTCTGTCGCGACTGGGGAAAATGTACCGACGTTCAGTTCAACATCGATTCGTATTCTGCTGATTCAATGGGCACGGAACTATCGGCGAATCTGTGAGCCGGTTTCCGACATTTGTGAACTGCAAACATTCTATTGCCTGTTTTCATTGGAGGAAACTCGTTTTGTCAGATGGAGACCGACGATCGTATCGGAATTTCTCTCCATTCTTTCTTTACCTATCTTTCGTTTGAAGTGATCCCTCCTTGGCGCAGAAAAGCGGTTTGACAACACGACGGCCGTGGCAAGAAACTCTCCCCCTAAGGCTCCCGTATAAAGAGCATTCGGACAGCATGGTTGAGTTCGGAGAAGAAAAAATAAAAGAGAGAACCGACCGGACATTCAACCGGACTGCTGTGAAATGGCTGCTAATTCTCCAGTTCGATCAACTTCCATCGATGGACCGATCAAAATCGGTGAAAGAAATGCTTTTGGAGCTACTTATGTATCCATTTCCTGGTAATGGCCTGGATTGTACCCTGGATGACATAGCTTAGATATTGGAGAGAATGGACAATGGGCCAAAAATCACTGCTCATGAAGTACAATCGTGACCGTCGCCTTATTCACTTAAAAAATTAAAGTTTACACATTGAGAGAATATTTAGATGTAATTTCATATCCGACCGATGGAGATCGTCAAGATGCCCACTTTTTCGAAATGGAACTTCTACACAATTTAGGAACAGTCCGGTTTGATGAAGCTTACTAACAGTCCATCCGCTCGCGGAAGTCCTCTCGCGGAAGTCCGGTTTGATGAAGCTTCTACACAATTTAGGAACAGTCCGGTTTGATGAAGCCAAGTCGTGCTGTCCGAGGCCTCCTTCGGGAGCCATGGGAGTACCCGACTTCGTCCTCGGTGCCCGCGGCTGGTCGTAACATCTATTTGTAAAGAACACGCTAACATCTATGATGAACTGTTTGAATGATAACCGACTCAACCTCTTAATCGCGACGCAAGTTGTTAGATAAAAGTTACTACGATGCTGGAAAGAATCGAGAACATCATGTCACCGATCTTTCCATCTTTGAGCAGATTGAAGGAAAACGCTGAACAAAATTGTCGAATTCGCTATCCGAAACAACCACATGTCACGAGAGTTGACTCCAAAGTCGGTCTTGCGCACGTTGTCCTTCGATGCGCTTGCGCCGCAGGTGGTTTTCGTTTGGCGCTTTATCTTTTGTCCACCCACGACAAGCCGTCAACCCTCTTTCGCAAACGGGCGGCTGTTCGTTGGTGCGCTCGCAAACACGGTCTTTGCGAAATCCATTTAGTTTGTCGTGCTCGNTGTCACCTATCTTTCCATCTTTGAGCAAGTGGCAGATTGAAGGAAAACGCTGAACAAAATTGTCGAATTCGCTATCCGAAACAACCACATGTCACGAGAGTTGACTCCAAAGTCGGTCTTGCGCACGTTGTCCTTCGATGCGCTTGCGCCGCAGGTGGTTTTCGTTTGGCGCTTTATCTTTTGTCCACCCACGACAAGCCGTCAACCCTCTTTCGCAAACGGGCGGCTGTTCGTTGGTGCGCTCGCAAACACGGTCTCTGCGAAATCCATTTTGTTTGTCGTGCTCGTGAGCGAACAGTTCACACTCCGGCCGTGAAGTCGCGGAGTCCTTTTGCGAAGTGACAGTGTGGAATTTCTGTGAGGGCCAGTCAGCAGCGAGTAGCGCTGCGTGTGCAGCTTGTGTGAGCGAACGCGAGAGCCGGCCGATTGGCCTGGCAGGGAGCGCGGAATGGCATTAGACGTGACATTTCGCTCGTGCGTGCGCGGCAGTCAACCTCTGTTGAAAAATTAGAATAAATATCTTCAGCGACAGAAGCGACGACCAAGAGGTGCTATTGGCTCCCGGTCCATGTCCACCAACGTTTGTCAGCTCTGTTCACAAACCCCTTGTTTCTGGGTCAAAAGTACGATGGGTTTGATTCTGTCGGTGCTGGCTCCATTTGTCGTTTCCTGTTTGTCCGCCTCCCGCGTTGCAAAACCGATGTCGTCGGCGCGATGCCGCTGTCCACGGCACTGATGTTCTCACCTGTGCGCACCTGGCAAGATCGCACCAGTGGTGCTTGGCGCAGCCTGTGCCGGTCGGGCTCGGCTCCGCGCTGTGCGAACCGGCGCACCCGTATGGCCGCCCGTCACAGCTCCGCGCGGACGACTCCGCTGACGGCGATAAGCTTGCCATGAGGGCGAGAAGGAAATATGGTTTCTCCGAGGCGCCACATTTCTTGTGTCTCCTCGACCAGCCGAGTCGCAACAGAGGGTAGCCGGCACGCCGCGCCGCACCGTTCGCGTTTCGCCGAAAGAAGCCAGAAGCGGGTTACGGCGGCACGGGCACCCAAAAAAGTCCTTTTCCGGCACTCGTTTGAGACCATCCAAGCGCGCACGTTTCGATCTTCTCGCGCTCCGCCTCCGAGCCCTAACGTCACGAGTCCGTGACAGATCGTGTTGACACATATAGTCCGACGAGGCTAATGTACGATCATGGTAATTGAGAAAGCGTTGTAGCAGATGGGATCTCAATAACTACTTCTGAGGTAAACGCCCTATCATCAGACTCCTTCCTACGTGTTGACACCGTACTTGCAGTGAGAGCCCCATGGCGAGCGACAACCACTGTCAGACCTCCCAATCACTCCGATCGACCTCGCGAAAACGCAAAGCCAAGCAGGAGATTACCTCAGCAGATTCGGACCCCGGGAGACAGAACCGCGTCAAACGTCACTCAAGAGATGACCAGTCAGAGCGTGGCGGGGGCGCCTCGACGCTCTTGGAAAGTGCAGAGCAGCCTATCTTTGACCTGCCCCCGGCGGACATCAATGACAGATTCTACATTGACCCCGAATGCATCGGATCCGGTCAGTTTGGCACCGTGCGCTGCTGCACGGATCGCCTCACCGGAGCCCGGATGGCTGTCAAGTCACTTCGCAAGGAGCGTCTCTCGGCTCCGGAGCAGCGGGAGGAGGTGCGGCGTGAGGTGGAGGTGATGATGCGCCTTGCGGGCCACGACGGCATCGTGCAGCTTCGCGGGGTGTACGAAGATGCCCGGAGCGTCCACCTGGTGATGGACCTGTGCGCGGGGGGGGAGCTATTCGAGGAGGTGCTGCGGCGTCAGCGCTTCAGCGAGGGAGATGC
>SZWC01006547.1:67375-90153 GCA_023375785.1 Penium margaritaceum
CAGGCTCCGCTGGTCCCTGACGGAGGGAGTGGAAGGCACGAATGTGTGACGCACGGGTGGCGTGCGTCTCTGCGGCCAGGAGGGACAACGCCAGATCCCAGCCTCCACGAGGATCAGCTCCGGTGCCTGTGCCAGCCTCGCCGAGGAAGGGACGGAAGTCAACAACAGTCTCGCGTGGCATGGCGTAGAGAAGTCCTCGCATGGCTCGGGCTGCTGTCAGCACCTGTGCTGGATCTGTAGACTGGTATGGGCTGTGGTAGTAAGGCCACACTCCCTCAGAAGTAGCCCACACCTGAAACAGGATCTCCCAGCAGTCAAATCCGTCCTCGCTGATGTACCGTGGAGGTGGTGCCTCAAAGTCCTTTGGCTGCCTCTCCGTGGGGAGAGCAGCCGCAGGCTGAGGAGGGCGAGTGACGGGAAAAACTCCTGGTAGAGGGTGGTCACTGGGGAAGTCAGGTGACGGTCGTATCGGGGACACGGGTGGAGGTCGGATACCCGTCTGCAGCTGACGGAGGCGCTCCTGTAGAAGGCGAATCTCCCGCTCCTGGGAGTCATCCTCGAAGCCTGGCATGAATGGCTCGTCATCAAGGAGGTCCGCAGGTGGTGGGGAAACCACGCCAGGAGGTGAAGCAGGCGGGGCGCCTGTCACGGGCGCCTGAGCCGAGTGCTGGGTGGAGGCCGCAACGCCGGCAGCTCCCTCGGAGATCCGCGGAGGAGCCGTGGACTGAGCGCGCAGGAGCTCAGTCAGCGTGCGGATCGCGTCAGTCTGCTCTCGTTGCAGACGACGCATCTCCTCCTGCTGACTGCGCAGGTCCTCAATGGCCTGCGAGCGAGGGCTCAATACCCCTGAAGAAGAGGAGGAGGGATCACCTGGTCCCTTGTCCTTGTCGTCGGGCGACCTCATGTCACCGCTCACTATGGGACGACAGGTCAACTTTGCCGGATTTCAAAACCGAATGCGTTTCTCGAGGAGTTGAAACGCTGGCAACTTTTGACGTTTTTGTTGAAAATTTGACTAAGTGTTATGCTGACGTCAGCAAGTGGTTGCTGACGTCAGCACGACCTGATGACGTCAGCAACCAACAATGCCGACGTCAACTCGTCCACTCCCTTTTTTTTCTTTCTTTTTTTTTGTTCTTGTCACGGTTTTGCCGCCGCGCGGTGGCGCGCGGCAGCTCCGCGGAAGCTGCGAAGCAGCTTCCGCCCAGCTGCTGCTGCAGCTGTGTTGTCAGCTGCAGCAGCAGCTGCGTAGCTGCGCGTGCAGCGGTGGCAGCGGTGGCTGCGCTGCTGCTGCTGCTGCTGCGCGCGGCGGCCGCTGCTGCGCGCGGCGTTGCTGTTGCGCGCTGCAGCTGCTGCTGGCTGCCGCCGCCGCACGCTGCTGCTGCTGCCACTGCTGCGCTGCTGCTGCCGCCGCGACTGCCGCTGCTGCTGCTGTGCCGCTGCCGCTGCTGCGCTGCTGCTGCCGACGCCGCTGCTGCACTGCTGCTGCCGCCGCTACTGCCACGCTGCTGTGGCGGCCGCTGCTGCTGCGCTGCTGCTGCTGCGCGGCTGCCGCCGCTGCCTCTGCTGCTGCTGCTGTGGGGGGGAGTGGCGGCTGCACGCACCGCAGCCGCCACACGCCTCTGTGTGGCGGTACGCGCTGCTGCTGCTGCCTCAGCAGCTACGATTTCACGTGGTGGGTGGAGTACGCGGATGGCGACCGGCCGTCTCCAACCGGTCCCAGAAGAACTGCTGCAGCGGTGACTCTCACTGCTACTGCTCTGCTGCGTCTCTGCTGCGCAGCTCAGTGAGAACTGTCTCACTGCTCTGATACCATGAGAAAGTGTGTAGAAGCTTCCTAGCAACACGGCCGCTGACCGGGCGTCAGTGCCTAGTCAGACGGTGACGACAATCACAGGTCGTACACACAACGGCAAGGGTTTGGCTAGAAGACACAAGTCCAAGTGTCAGAATGCTTCAATATAGCATATGCAGAGAGAGATGACAACTGACAGGTCCAGGGCATAAATACCTGCCACGGCGCACGGCGGGTGTCGCACGCGGCAGTCCAAGAGCTGTCCTAAAACCGGCCCAAAACCACTGTTTTGGCCGTAACTCTGCGCACACATGTCAGAATCCTACGCCGTCTGAACCTAGACGTGCAGAATCAAAAGACGCACGCAACGACTGGTCACAAGCATGCATCCATCGACTGAAAGCGAGTATACAATGCAAAAACATGCAAATGGGCCTCATGCCCAGTCCGCCGAAAGGCGCCTGCAAGACGTAGAAGACACAGCAAGGAGTCCCGGTGACATCTGGGGCTCTGGGACAATGGTCGGTCAGCTCCAGACGGGTAGCCCGCCGCCTGTCGTCACGCCGGTGTCACCAGGCCCGCCTGCCTCAGGGATGTGCACGAGTATGGACACAGTCGAGTGGTCACAGTAAACTGTATAGGAACCGCACAAATCACAACAATTCTGACATGTGTGCACAGAGTTATGGCCAAAACAGTGGTTTTGGGCCGGTTTTAGGACAGCTCTTGGACTGGCGCGTGCGACACCCGCTGTGCGTCGCGGCAGGTGTTTATTTCATGGACTTGTCGTTTGTCATTTCTCTCTGTTAATGCTATTGAAGCATTCAGACACTTTGCTTTGTGTCCCCTAGCCAAACTCTTGCCGTTGCATGCACGACTGATCAGACGGTGACTGTCGTCATCGTCTGATCAGGCATTGACGCCTGGTCAACGAGAGTGTTGCTAGATATCTTCCTTGCATCTTCTCATAGTATCAGAGCAGTGAGACAGTTCTCACTAAGCTGCGCAGTTGAGACGAAGCAGAGCGGCAACAGTGAGAGTCACCGGTGTAGCAGATCCACTAGGGCCTGTCGATGATAGTCGGTCGCCGTCGATGCAGCCCACACCCACCGCGTGATACTGTAGTAGCGGCGTTGCCACCGTGCCAGCAGCAACATAGCAGCAGAGCAGCAGCAGCAGCAGTGGCAGCAACAGGGTCATAGCAGCAGCCACAGCAGCTGCGTGGCGGCTAGAGCGAGAGTAGCCGCCGTCCGCAGCCGCAGCGGTGGCCGCGACAACAGTAGCGTAGCGCAGCAGCGGTGGCAGCAGCAGAGCAGCAGCAGCGGCGGCAACAGCAGCAGCGGCAGCCGCGGCGGCAGCAGCAGAGCGGCTATAACAGCAACAGCGCAACAGCGGCAGCAGCAGCAGCATCGCGCGGCGGCGACAGCGCACAGTAGCAGCAACGGCATTGCGCAGCCGCTGCTGCCACTGCTGCGCACGCAGCCACGCAGCTGCTGCTGCAGCTGACAGCACAGCTACAGCAGCAGCTGAGCGGAAGCTGCTGCGCAGCTTCCGCGCACCCTCCAGGCAGCAGCCGCAAAGCGGCTGCACGCTTGTGCAGAATCGCGAGAGAAAACAACAAACAAAATAAGTATAAAATGGAAAAAAAAGGGAAGTCAAGCTGACGTCAGCATTTTTTCTTGCTGACGTCATCAGGTCGTGCTGACGTCAGCAACCACCTGCTGACATCGGCACCATACTTGGCCAAATTTTTGGCCGGACAGTCAAATGTTGCCAGCGTCTCAACTCGTTGAGAAACGCTGACGCTTTTGAAATCCGATAAACCTGACCTGTCGACCCATACTGAGAGGCGACATGAACTTGTCTGACAACAAGGCGGAGGGGACAGGCGATTCCTCCTCCTCTTCTTCAGGGGTCTTGAGCCCACGCTTGCAGGCCATTGAGGACCTGCGGAGCCAGTAGGATGAGACGGGACGCCTACAGCGGGAGCAGACCGATGCCATCCGCACGCTGACTGAGCTTGTGCGTGCCCAGTCCACAGTCCCACGGCAGGTTTCCGAGGGAGTTGCCGACGTCGCGGTCTCTACACAACAGTCGGCTCAGGCACCCGTGACAGGAGCTAGACCTGACCCACCACCTCCTGACCTCCTGGATGATGATCCATTCATGCCAGGCATCACAGGCGACTCCCCGGATCATGAGATTCGAGTTCTTCAGGAGCGCCTCCGTCAACTGTAGACGGGCACCAGATCCCCTCAGTTTCCTCCGATACAATTGTCACCCGACTATCCTGGTGACTATCCCCTTCCAGGAGTCTTCCCCATCCCTCGTCCTCCTCAGCCTGCGGTTGCTCTCCCCACAGACTGGCAACCCAAGGACTTTGAGAGACCACCTCCATGGTGCATCAGTGAGGACGGCTTCGATTGCTTGGAGACCCTCTTTCAAGTTTGGGCTACTTCAGAGGGAGTTTGGCCCTACTACCATAGCCCGTATCAGCCTACAGACCCAGCACAGGTGCTGACAGCAGCCAGGGCGATGCGCAGACTCCTATATGCCATGCCACGCGAGACCGTCGTCGATTTCCGCCCCTTCCTTGGCGAGGCCGGCACAGGCACTGGCGCCGATCCCCGTAGAGGTTGGGATCCGGCCTTATCCCTGCTGGCCGCAGAGACGCACGCCACTAATGCATCACACATTCGTGCCTTCCACTCTCTCCGTCAGGGGCCTGCAGAGCCTGCAACCGAATACTAGCGATGCGCCATGCGTATCTACACGGGCCTTGGGACCTCAGGAGGCACATAGCTGTGGGCGCTCCATACGGTGATACTCGGAGTTCGCCTTGAGTACACTGACATCTTCACACGGTACAGCGACGCTGTCCTCGAGCCCTTTTCAGCCACTCTGCAACTTCTCCCCTGTGCGCATCAGCTCTTCCTCCAGGTGACATCAGCCCGCGACCCAGCCGAGGCCCATCAGGAGCCTCTCTTACTACAGAAGTTGTCGCATCACCACCATCTTCCCTCATGCAGTCTCCTTCTTCATCCTCCATCACGTCCTCATCTTCCTCCTCCTTTTTGGCCTCGCCCACACCCACTCAAACACAGGGTGTTGCAACAGCAGCTCAGGGGAAGAAGAAGAAGGGGAAACGCAGATCAGGTCAGCAATAGTCACAACAACAGTAGTCATCTTGTGGTAGCAGTGGACATTCTGTTCACTGTAACAAATGTGGAGGCGCCCATCGCTACACCGAGTGCCAGCAGCCGCTCGACTGGGCGCGGATTACTCGTGGGCTCCAGGCTGCACACGCCATCCGTTCCACGTCCATCACGTCATCCTCGCTTTCCTCCGGACGCGTGGCGGCCACGACTGCAGCTGTTCCCGCTCCCTCACCGGCGAGTAGTAGTGATCCGGACCCACGCGACCGCACCATTGCTGAGCTCCGACACCTTCTGGCACTCCACTTTCAGGGAGGTGTGAGTGTGTTGTCATCGGCGGGTGGTCCACAGACTGTCTGTCCGTCCGTTTCTGTGGGTTGTGACGACACGTGTGGGGAAGCATAGTCAGCATGTGATGATGATGGGCTTGAGTGCACTGATTGGTTTCATGAGTCTCATCTTTGTGCCCTGCGTCGTTCCTCCCCACTGACGGCTCAGCTTCCCTCTGATGCCGAGTGTTCCATTGCTCGTTGTACAGTGAAGTCCACCAACCGTGACTCCGGTGGCACTTGGATCATCGATTATGGCGCCATCCATCACATGACGTGTCGTCGTAGTAATTTTGTCGTTCTCGGTCCTGTCACGTCTGTCCGTTTTGTTCCTACCGGCTCTGGTCAGTCTTTGCCAGTCCATGGTGTTGGGGTTGTATGTTTCGACGGTCCGTGTGGCCCCTTGTACCTTTTAGATGTGTTGTTTATGCCTGATCTTTAGCTCAGCCTGATTTTTGTGTGTGCCTGCTCACTAATGGGTCTCTCTGTGGAGCATACCGCAGACTCAGCGTTTGTAGCTGCTACTGACACTCACAGCGTTTTCCTTTGTGCCTCAGTTGTAGATGATCTATATCGCGTCTCTTGGACCTTCTCCCCTTGCTCTCCTTCCTCCTGCGTCGGGTCTTTGTCACTGGTGTTCTATCTCCGGAACACAAGCGATTGCTTCATCGCCGTCTGTGTCACGTGGGCTCCGATACTGTGTCGAAGCTCATTTGGACACAGCCAACTCTCGATCTTGACGCGGCTTCTTTCGAGAAGCCACCCAAGACCGATTGTCCCTTTTGCGCTCAAGGGAAGATGCACCGATGCACCTACCCTGACCCGCATTCCCGAGCGCTTTGGCCTCTTAAGCTAGTTCACTCAGACCTTCTCGGTCCTTTTCCGGTCGAGTCCCTATCTAATCGGGGCCGGTATGTTCTGACTCTGACTGACGACTTTACCCGGATGCGGTAGGTCTACAGCGTGCGTCAGAAGAGCGACGTCGCCCTTACGGTTCGACTTTGGCTAGTGATGGCTGAGCGTCAGTCATGTCACACGCTACATACTTTCTGCTTGGATCACGACGGTGAGTTCCTTGGCGAGATGGACGGGTTCTTTGCTGAGCACGGGATTTTTCACCAGGTCTCCGCTCCTGCTACCCCTCAGTTGAACGGTGTTTCCGAGTGCTGGAACCACACCATGGAGGATGCGGTTTGCGCTATACGGTCTGGGTGCGGTTTCCCTCAGTCCTTTGCCTTTGAGGGTTTTACCTACATGACTTGGGTCTGGAACTGCCTCCCGCACGGTCCGCTTCCGGACCACATTACACCATATGAGCTCTGGTTTGGCCACCGTGCTGACCTTTGTCTCGCTCATGTCTGGGGATCCCTGGCCTCCGTGTGGTACAGTGAGGACCAGCAGGGATCCAAGGTCTCACATCGGGGCCTCTTGTCTGCCTTCGTAGGTATTTCCTTGCGGTCGAAGGCCTGGCGCTTCTGAGACCCTAGTCGTCGTCGCGTTACTGAGTCACGCGACATGCTCTTTTTCGAGTCCCTCACATTCCGTGACCTGACTTCGATCACGACACTCTCCGCCACACATGTTCATACCTGTGAGGGTTCTCGGCAGATGGGGGAGACTTCTTCGCCAGCGAGCACCTCTCACCAGACTGATGTGTCCGTTCGAGCCCCCTTCACCTCTCGGTCTCCGGCCCTTGATGACCCGACGATCATCGCTTTTGGTCCAGAGACCTCACTTGTACAGCATGTTTCACGCCCCACAAATGCCCCTGCTTCTGTTCCCGCACTACTTATGCACCAGTACCTGCGTCTGCTGGGACTCCTCTTTCTGTGTCTGGTCCAGTCTCACCTACTACCGTATGTGCTCCCGTTGGCACCCTTGCCTCTGTGTCAGGTCCAGTATTGCCAGCTCCTGCTGTCACACCTAGCCCCGTGTCCCCCACACACGCATCTCCTCACACCTGCCTTGCCTCAGTCCCCACCAGCTGTGGTCGTGCCTGTCCCTGAGCCTGAGGTGCGCCCCTCGAGCTCCGGTTACTCCCGTGAGCCCGGTGGCCGTCTTCAACCACTGGATTCCGGAGCTCAGCGAGCGTCGGGTCCCGCACCTAGGCGCCCCTCTCGCAGCATCACAAGTGGTGACCCCGGCACAAAGGCCGTAGGCTTGAGTGTCCGCACTGAGCTCACAGAGGTACATCATGCGTGCCCCGTAGGGCACGATCTCGCCACTCGCGAGTTCCATATCGCTTGTGATGCAGCAGATGATCTTGTGGTTGTTAGGTCTAGCACTGAGGCGTGCGCCCTTGCCATGCAGAGCTCTCCCTCTATGGCGCCTGACCCGGGCACACTGAAGGAGGCTCTCTCATCACAGGATGCTGACGCTTGGCGCGTTGCCTGCGAGGATGAGCTTCGCGCTATCCGAGAGCATAGAGTCTATAAGCTTGTCGACCTTCCGCCAGGGAGGAAGGTTATTCAGGTCAAGTGGGTCTTTTGCAAGAAAGTGAAGCCGGATGGCTCACTGGAACGCTACAAGGCCCGCTTGGTCGTCAAGGGGTACTCTCAGATTAAGGGCGTCAATTACACTGACACTTTTGCCCCTATCGGCCGCATGACCTCAGCTCCAGCTCTGTTCAGTGTAGTGGCTCAGCATGATTGGGAACTGCACCAGATGGACGTGAACAATGCATTCCTCCATGGCTCTCTGGATGAGGAGATTTACGTGGCTCAACTACCAGGCTTTGAGGACGGTGACAAGGTCCGGCGCTTGCGCAAGTCCTTGTACGGCCTCAAGCAGTCTTTGCGGTGTTGGAACCGGGAGATCACCGGCACTTTGACTCGTGCGGGATATTTACAACGCGAGGCAGATCCCTCTCTCTTCATCCTACCGACACCCGAGCGGTTCACTGCCATCCCGGTCTATGTCGATGAGCTTCTGATCGTGTCTTCGTCCCTCGAGGTCATGAAGGAGGCCAAGGCTATCCTTCAACCTGCCTACGGGATGAAGGACCTCGGTCCTAGATCGGTGTTTCTTGGTATGGAGATCGTGCGAGATTGTAGGCGTCGGACACTGTTGCTGCATCAGGCCCGATATGCACGAGTCGTGGGAGAGCGTTTCAGTGACCTCCTTGGTGCAGTGCCCACCGCTTCCACACCTCTTACACCTGATGGGCAGGATGCCCTGAAGGTGGATGATCCCACACAATTGGGGGAGACACTGGACGTGACCTTGTACCTCCGTCTCATCGGATCTCTGATGTACCTGGCCACTACCACACGTCCTGACATCACTTTCGCTGTCAACCTCCTCGCTCAGTTCGCGCAGGCTCCACGTGCCTGAGCCCTTCATGCGGCTGTGCGAGTGAAGCGGTACTTGGTCTCCACGCCGTACCTTGGACTTTGCTTTCGTTGGCAGTGTTCGATGGTCCTAGATGGCTACACTGACAGCGACTGGGCCTGGAGCCCAGACGGACGCAACCGTACTGGCTACGTGTTCTTGCTCGGCGGTACTGCTCTGTCTTGGTGTAGCGGGAAGCAGGGTTGCATCGCATGTACCTCGTTGGAGGCAGAGTACATTGCTTTGGGCGCAGGGACTGCTGAGGCGATATGGCTGCAGTGCCTGTTTCTTGAGCTTGGTCGGTCTGTACCCGCCATTGTGCTTCGTTGCAACAACCAAAGTGCTCTCGCCACGGCGGAGAACTCCGGTGTCTTTGACACTCGCACAAAGAACATTACAGTTGAGCATCACTTTGTGCGTGATGTGGTGGAGCGACACGTGATCTCCGTCATGTGGGTTGGTACTGACATGTAGCGTGCTGATTTCTTGACGAAGGCACTAGCTCGCCGAAAGTTCCTGGTGGCCATTCGTTCTATTGGGCTTCGCCCTATGCCTAAGAATGGTTGAGTGTGGGATGTGTGTCCGTGTCCCATCTGTTTTACACACACTATTGTACTTGTCCCAGTGCTCCACGTGTATGGACATGCGTACCATCGGGTCATGGGGGAATGTTGTGATTTGTGACATTCTTGTACAGTCTACTATGACCACTCAGCCGTGTTCATACTTGTGCAGATTCCTGATGCGGGCCCTGGTGACACCGATGCGACGACTGGCGGCGGACTACCAGCTCGGGGCTGACCGACTACCGTTCCAGAGCCCCAGACACTGCCGGGACTTCCTGCTGTTTTCTCTGCAGCTTGCTTGGACTGGCCATGAGCCCGATTTGCATGTTTTTGCATTGCGTGTCCACCGTCTGATGCTGGATACATGCATGTGACCAGTCATAGCGTCCGTCTTGTGTTATTGCACGTCTAGATTCAGACGGCGTAGCATTTTGACATGTGTGCACAGAGTTATGGCCAAAATAGTGGTTTTGGGCCGGTTTTAGGACAACTCTTGGAACGCCGCGTGCGACACCCGCTGTGCACCGCGGCAGGTCTTTATGCCATGGACCTGTCATTTTTCATCTCTCTCTGAAAATGCTACTGAAGCATTCAGACACTTTGCCTTGTGTCCCCTAGCCAAACTCTTGCCGTTCCATGCACGACTTGTGACTGTCGTCACCGTCTGATCAGGCACTGACGCCGGGTCAACGGGAGTGTTGCTAGGAAGCTTCCTTGCATCTTCTCAGTAACGTCCTGTTGGCGGAAAAAACTAGAATCAGACAAAATGCTTATGATGTTGATTCTAGAGACAAACGTGATTTGGGAAATAATTTCACGACATCTGAAGCGGCATCTACGGTCAAAGCGACGCTCACTTCTTGCTGACGGCATGAGAAAATGTTTTGGCTTTGGACAATGCGCTGGGTGTGCGAGTAGGCTGCTGAAGTTGAGACCCATGCGTCGCGCAACAAGCTTTGATGTGCTTCTGAAGAATCAGGGATGACAGCCATCAACATCGGACAACATGACGTTCAAGTTAAGAGCAATCGTACTGGATGATCCGCTCATTCGAACCACTTCCCACCTACTCAAAGAATCATAGAAGAATCTGATTTTGAGAGGGAAATGTATGGAACCCTAGAATCAAAATCAAAATCATGACGTCGGTTCAAGGCCCTAGACCTCTTTTCTGGCAGGCAGGGTTTTCTCGGTGAACCCTGCCAGACGTCCGACAACCCAAAACCTGGGAGTCGTCCATTTTTCCTGAAATCTGGATCATACCAAAATACTAACGCTGCAAACGCAGTCATGCAATCAGAGTTAGCTACAAAAGTAGCAGCAAAGAGTTATGGCTGCCTGAACCCAGGCAGTGCCTACGATGGTCCATGATGTCAAACAGTGCCACGCAGCACAAGACACGGATCCTAGGCAGAGGATGACACTCGAGACACAACAATACAGTCAAGTCCAGTGCCTGCTGCATGCAGACAGCATTTGCGGTGGCAGTGACCGCTGGCGGCCCGACCGCCAAGGAGGTCTGCCGATGGAGCTGAGCATGTCGCCGTGGAGAGGAGGCTCGAGCGAATGGCGAGTAGGCTTCAACGTGCGTCGGCTCCACCGGATGGCACTCCAATAGCGTCGAATCTCACCGTCAGTCATCTACACGCCGATGTACACAAGCCGGGAGGACACAACAGAGCATAGTGAGGATGTGCAAAAACCAACACTGCCCCATGACTCACAGGCGTAGTGCACATGAGCGGGCAGAGACACAGTCAACAATCAGACTTCCCGAGAGCACGTAGAGACGCAAAGAGGGACATAGAGAGCAACTGGCGGACGCACACCGATCGAACTGACAACCTTGTTGAACGGGTCGCGCTTCAATGCCTTGGTCAAGAAGTCAGCAAGCTTCCGTGCTGTCTCAACCCACACAATGCTGATGTTGCCGTCATGCAATAACGAACGCACATAGTGGTACTCAACATTGATGTGCTTCGTGCGTGTATGATGCATGGCTTCTTTGTCGGCGATGGTCATGGCACTCTCATTGTCACTATGTAACGTGATAGATGCGACGGACTGATGCAACTCAGACAACAGACGACGCAACCACACACTCTCAGACGCGCCTGAGCCTAGGGCCACGTACTCAGCCTCAGTTGTGCTGCATGCAATGCACCCTTGCTTGCCACTGCGCTAGGACACATCTGTGCCACCGACCAGAACGATCTAGCCTGTGCGACTGATACTGTCTGGACTGCCGACCCAGTCACTGTCGGTGTAGCCCACCGCGACCACAGACGGTTGACGGTGGAACATGAGACCTCACCGAGGAGTCGAGACGACATAGCACAATACTCGGATCGCGGCCTCAAAGTGGAGGTGACGCGGCTCCTGAGAAAACTGAGCCAGGAGTTTGACGGCAAACGCGATGTCTGGGCGCGTCATCATCACTAGGAACATCAGTGACCCGATGACTCGCAAACACGTGGTCACGTCAACTGGCTCCCCCAGGACGGCTGGATCAAGACTCTCTAGCTTCACTTGGCCATCAGGTGACATGGGTGAAGATGCGCTCGACACGAGGGGCAGGTCCTCGACGAAGCGAGTGGACACGGTGTGCACATAGGCAGGATGCCTTGGGAGCGATCATGCTCGAGCTCCATGCCCAGGAAGACTCGGGCAGACTCGAGATCCTTCATCTGGTAGGCGGTGTGCAGCAGATCCTTGACACGCTATATGGTAGCCATGTCAAGCGACACAATGAGGAGATCGTCGACATAGACCAAGACAGCGATGAGGGTCTGGCCTCGCGGGCTGACGAACAGTGCGGGGTCAGCGGTGCTGCGCT
Organism: Penium margaritaceum; assembly: GCA_023375785.1. NCBI lineage: Eukaryota > Viridiplantae > Streptophyta > Zygnematophyceae > Desmidiales > Peniaceae > Penium > Penium margaritaceum. The sequence goes on from SZWC01006547.1 coordinate 79,387, forward strand.
GGAGGCCGCCGCGGAGGAGCGTGCTGGTGATCTCCTAGTTCGAGCACCGAGGCGACTACTTCAGGCTGTAAAGGGCCTTCCACAGCCGCCAGACTCTCCTAGTGCCGTCGTTGAAGCCTGGAGGCTACACCATGTAGAGCTCCTCACCCTCCAGTGACCCATGGAGGAAGGCGTTGCTTACATCCATCTGATACAGCTCCCACCCATGCTTGCCAACCAGGTTGAAGAGCGCCCGGCTCATGGAGAACCGGCAAACTGGAGCAAAGATCTGGTTGTAATTGGCCTTAGGGATCTGAGCAAATCCCTTGGCTGTGAGGCGGGCCTTGTATGTGTCCAAGGACCCGTTGGGCTCCCATTTGTGCCGAAAGACCCACTTGGCACCGATGGCCTTCCGACCTGGAGGGAGGTCGACGAGGTCATACACGTTGTGCTGCCGGATAGCAGAGAGTTTGTCAGCACAGGCAGCATCCCAGTGTGCGGCCTCGGGAGAGGCTTGAGCCTTGCGCGGGGTGGCTGGGTCCTCTTTGCGCTGGAGATGGGACTGTAGGTGAGCTTCCTCAATCCCGAGGAAGAGCTCATATGCCCAGGGCATGAGGGTGCCTTGGGCCGCCATGGTGGAGAGGACGCCCTAGGAGTAGTGGACGAAGACGTCCGCGTACGCGCCGATGGCACTGCGCTTGATGGTGAGGAGCACGACCAGAGGGGTTGGAGCAGAGGTTCCTAGGCAACAGAGGATGTCCTCAGCCCTCTGCCAGTATGCGGTGACTGTCTCGGTCCCCCCCATGTGTAGGGATCTGAACTCTTGCACCAGATAGCTAGTCTCAATGTCGCTTGACAGGCGATGGGGACGAGTGAGGACGTGCCACACGACTGCTGGGTCTGGGATGCCGCCAGTGGTAAAGTCGCCGAGAAAAGGCTCTAGGGCCAGGCGGGAAGCAGGAGGAGCGACGGGGACAAGGGCGCATACAGGGTGACTAGTGTCATACAGCTGGTTGGCCTGGGTGGAGTTGTACGGGAGGGTGTAGTATACCCACTGACCCTCACCATGCGCCTACATGCGGAAGCTGAGCTCCCAGCTCCGGAACTGCTCATCAGCCTGAAGCAGCGGGGACAGCGTCTCAAAGTCCTTTTGCCTGCGGCTGGCGTCCAAAGTGGGGCCAAGGATGGCAGTCACTGTCTGCCGCTGGCGCTAAGTCTAATGCTGCGCTAGGCAATGCGTGGCAGTAGACACAATGGGGTTGGCGTGCTCAAGAGAAACCAACGGCGGAGGGGCACTGGTGGGATTCTATGTGGCCAGTAGCTGTAGTGCTGCAAGCTGCTGCGTGAAGGCGACGAGTTGTTACTGAATGGCAGTCAGGGGGTCAGAGGTGCAGGCGACGACGCCTATGGGCTACTACTGCTGCTGCTGTTGCTGTTGTAGCTGCTATTGTTCTTGCTGTTGCTGCTACTACTGCTACAGCGCTTGTAGTTTCTACAAGAAGAGGGGGGGGTGCCCCTCCTTGGGGGTCCCTTCAACGGAGGAGGACCCCTCCCTACTAGGACTATTAGCCATGGATTTTGATCTCTTTGTTTTGTCTGTGGTACTGATGTCAGTAGTGACGTCAGCCTAGGACGGCTGGCGCCAGCAGCTGCTACCGCGTTATCTGCTACTGTTATTGCTATATAGTTTCTTCCCCCCATTTTCTCTTTTTTTGTTGATGATTTCAGCAGTGACATCACTAGTGACGTTAGCGGCTATATGGTGATGTCAGCAGCTGCCATTGTTGGGGCCGCTGTTGCACAGCTGAAGCGGCTACTGTTGTTGATGCTGTTACTGCTGTTGTTGCTTCCGTTGCCACTGCTTGTCGCTACTACTGCTGCTACTGTTGCTACTACTGCAGCTGCTGTTGTAGCTGCTACTTCTATTGCTGCTATTGTGGCTATTGTGGCAGCATCAATTATTGCTGCTGCTACTGTTGCTGCTGTTACTGCTGTTGATGGTGTTGCAGCTGCTATTGTAGTAGGTGCTGCTGCTACTGTGGCTGTTGTGGCAACAGCAACTGCTGTTGCTACTGCTGCTACAGCTGTTGTTGCAGTTTCTACTACTACTACTACTGCTGCAGGCTGCCATGGTTGTTGTGGCTGCTGCAGCTACTATGGCAATTGCTACTGGGATGGGGGATTATTTTTCCTTCCTTTTTTTGTTTCTTCTTTTCGTCTGGCACAACGAGCTTTGCTGCTCGTTGTGGGCAGCGGGCTGGGAGAAACAAGCTCGCACCTCGCTGCCCGCTATCCGTTGCTCGTAGCGAGCAGCGAGCTAGTTGACTGGAGCCTATCAATCGTGGCGAGCTGCGGGCTGTAAGCAGCAGCAGCTACTGCTCGCTGCTGCCGGCTGCCGCTCGATGCTGCTGCTGTTGCTTGCTACTACTTGCTATTGAGGCTGCTGTAGCTTGCTGCTACTGCTGTTTGTTGCCGCTGCTATTACTGCTACGGGCTGTTGCTGTTTGTGCGAGCTGTTGCTGCTGCTGCTGCGGCCTGTTGTAGGTTGTTGCTGCTGTTGCGAGCTGCTGCGAGCTGCTACTGCTACGGGCTACTGCTGCTACTGCGAGCTGGTGCTGTTGCCGGCTGCTGCTGCTACACGCAGCTACTGCTGGCTGTTGTTGCCACTGCTTGTTCTTGTTGCTTGTTGCTGATGCTGTTGTAGGCTGATGCTGCTACTCGCTGGTGCCAGTCACTGCACCTGGGTAACATTGCCACGTGCATGGTCGCCCGGTGCATGGTCACCCGCAGGTGTCGGATGCGACCTGTCGCTCACCTCCTTGCGTCATGCATGGGGTCAGTGCTGCTGGAAAAATCCAGCTGCATTTCCACTGGCCCAGTGGTTGAGGGGAAAGTTCTGATGCTTCCACCAGGCGGGTCAATGCTGTCAGAAAACGGCCCCCGGGTGGAGGCAGTTCCAACGTGACCCGACGGGTCTACTGTGCTCACGGCTGTGTTTTGTGTGGGTGGTTTTGAGTCTAAGCGTGAGCTTTCTTGTCGCCTCACGCTATGTTTCTGGGAGTCGAAGGCATTTGCGAGACAGTCACTTTTGCGAAGGGAATAACGCGATTTTGCATTAGTTTTTGAACATGGACATGATCTAAACATTTGTAGGACTAGTGATGAGCTCTCAAACGCACCAAACCGTGCACGATTTGGATAACCGTAGCTCCCGCTACGTCAGTCGAAGCGCAGCACCCCAAACCAGCTGCTCACTCGGCGGCGCACACCACGTCGCCCGCCGAGGCGCCTTCACACATCAAGGACCCATCAAAACGCCATTCCGGAGGCGCAGATGTCCCCATGCGTAGTGGCGGCGCCCCTCGCGCCTTTGGGGTCTGTTTCGATGAGTTAATCATCGAGTTTGGTGATGGGGATTGATGTGGGTCGAAACCTGTTCGCGGACTTCTAGTCGGAATTTTGACGAAGTCCCCGAGTACCAAACTGTACTACTGAGTTTCGGACTCCGAGCCAGGATTTTGGCTTAGTCCCTCAGAAACAAACTGCACTCCTGAAATCCGGCGAATCATCCACCGGACGCCTCGGCAGTCCTTCCGGAGCAAAATCCCCAGATGGCATTTTGTTACTCGCTCCGGTCAATCATTCACCGGAAGTCGAACCGCGGCCGGCTCCCAGAACCGCCGCGCACACCCCAACTTTGGAAGCCCATATCTCCCTCGTTACTTGTCCGATTCCGGTGAAATAACTTCCACCGGATTTGAGAACTCGTCAACGTTCAGGGGCAATCCTCTATTTTAGGATCCGATCAATCCTCGAGTCGCCAGATCCGTCGACGAGGATTTTCCAATCTCTGGCGGCCCGTCGGCGCCTCCCGGCGCCGCACTTGGGCATGCAGAGGGGCAAATCTTCAACAAATGTTGCCGCAAAAAAATCCGGCAGTATTTCCCCTGCATTGGCGTGTATGGAGGTACCCCCTCGATTTTTGGCACCTGTACGCCAGTCTTATGCTGCTGCTGCTACGTTATGGCTCTGATACCAAGGGCGAAAAACTAGGCAGCAAGTTGGGACAGTAGCGTTGTTGATACGGCGTGCGGGCTTCCACGCTCATTGCTTAAGTCTGCTGCCCCCTCAGTCTTCTGCTCTAGAGTCTAAGTCTGGAAGCTCTGGGTTTGTTACTCACAAACGCGCGCGCCAGTGTTAGTGCCAGAAAGCAGCTAAAAATTGAAAGTGACTGATTAGGAATGAAGAATAAGCAACAATTAGAGACCCCTCCAAGTTCTAGCTCCCCCCAAGCTGTGTAGAACTTGTTACTCAGCTAACCAGCCAATCAGAAAATAGTCCAAGACCTATTTTCTAGCAGGCAGGGTTCTCTCGGTGAGCCCTGCCAGACGGCCGACAGCCCAAAACCCGACCGTCGTCCGTTTTGCCTGAAAACTAGACCATACCAAAAAAACGATGCTGCAAATGTAGTCGTGCAGTCAGAATAAGCTAGAAAAGTAGGAGCAATGAGTTATGGCTGCATGAATCCAGGCAGTGCCTACAATGGTCCATGATGTCAAACATTGCCATGCAACACAAGACATGGACCCTAGGGAGAGGATGACACTACAGACGTAATGATACAGTCAGTGCCTGCTGCATGCAGATAGCATCTACGGTGGCAGTGACTGCCCACAGCCAGATCGTCAAGGAGGTCTGCCGATGGAGCTGAGCACATCGCCTTGGAGAGGAGGCTCCAGCGAACCGCGAGTAGGTTCAACGTGCGATGGCTCCACCGGACAACACTCCAACAGCGTCGAATCTCGTCATCAATCATCTGCACACCGATGTACAGAAGCCGGGAGGACACAACAGAGCACAGTGAGGATGCGCAAAAACCAACAAGGGACAGTAAGCCGTTTAATGGTTGGAAACTGAGTAGGGCATGCAGGCCCATGCAAACACAAACATGAGCTCTGAGTATTGGTGTAGTGCACAACGGCAAAAATTTGGCCAAGTCTGGAACACATGATATGAAGGAATAAAGAGAAAGTACAAATGAGCCCCTTGCTGGCTTATGTAAGGGCGCTGGTAGCTAGCCGCACCGGGCCTCGTCACCCTCGCTGAACCTAAACGAGTAAGTGGGGAGAACGCACTGCATAGATCATGAGAGAAACAAAGGTGGTCTCCTCGAGGCACCGGAAAACCTCTCTGCGTGCCCAGGTCTATACCACCGAGAACATGCAGGCAGTGCTAAAAATACTCAAAATCGGCGTCCAGATATCACGAATGGCTTTCCGAACATCAGTAGCACTACTACAACCATCAGGTCTCCTCGTTACACCGGTATAGTCCACCCAGAATGCGGGGTCTTAACCCACCGAGAAAACTCTCCTAGCTCTTGAAAAGCCAACAGGGCTGCTGGAACGCATCGACCGCGTCTCGCCGGCGTTGTCGCAGATGCTGGAGAAGTTTCGGGACAGTCCGGAGGCCCGTCGTGTCGTCACGCCCTCCTCTACCATATACCACCAACGTGGGTACATGGGTCGTGACGGGTGGAAGCCACACAAAGCAACACTTCCCGGGACTGGCATGGCTGTCAACAATAGAAAAGTGAGCCAAGGCACGGAATAACAACGTATGCCAAGCCACAATATGCAGGAGTGAACTCACACACATACATATCAGCTACCCATCTAAGGTCTCCCTAGACATGTGCACATTCTACCAAGTGTCTTGGTCTCGATCATGAGAGTAGTGATGCACACACGCACAAACCAGTGTAATGCACATCATGCACATGTCAGACGACAAGAGGGTCTCCTCGTGACATTGGCGGTACCAGTGCCCGGGTCTCGACTGCTACGAGCAATCCAATGAGTGTCCATATGCCAGCCACAATAGCATCATCAACAAACACACATGATCATGGGGGGATCTCCTCGTAACACGGGTGCAACTCATCACGTATGTGGGTCTCGATAAGTATGAGCAATCCACCTTGCATGCACATGCCACTCGCAATATGGCCACACACCAAGACACACGATCACATGGTCTCCTCGTGACACGGGTACAACGCACCAAGTGTCTGGTGTAGGGGGTAGGACCTGACTGCTATGGTAGCTTGCAAGGCAGAAGATGCTAGGTGTAGGTGAGGCCATGGAGAGCTTATGCAGAAGGTTTTGCAAGAGAGAAACAAGTGTGTCGAGACACAAGGAACAGAGGTGTAACTGGAGCGAGAGAGGACGAGAGGCAACGAGCGAGCGAATGGCGAGCTCGCTCAAGCTTGATGCCCTCGTGGGTGTTGGAAGTGGCACCGTTCGACCACTGGATTGTCCCAACCCCTGTCTAGTCTTGTTTGAGGGAGCACCCGTTGGGCACCACATAAGTCCACCGCACACATTCAAATTGTATGCACCCTCAAGATGCTTGTGCAATTCCCGTGGTAACTGAGCCAAAGAACTATCTGCCGTGAAACCGTCGTCATCACAGTGAACTAGCCAGGGGATGTCCCTTTCTCCGGTGTTCAGTCACCTGCAACAGTGAGGTGAGCATGCAACGAGGCTAGAGGTCACCTTGTGGCATTCAACACAAACCAACACTTCCCCATGACCCACAGCCGACTGGCACGATGACACTCACAGAAATGAAACTGACGTGACAAGACGTGACAAAAGGCAACACTTTACACAAGCATTGGCACAACCACTCAACCGGGAGCACCACGAGAACACAACAATCCAACAACATACACAACTACCTTGAAGGCGTTGCTGCTCAGTGCCTTCGTAAGGAAGTCGGCTCGTTGCTGACGGGCGTCAACCCACACGATCTGGACATCTCCTGCAGCCACGCGCTCACGCACAAAATGATGCTCCACAATGATATTCTTCGTGCGAGTGTGGTGCATGCCATGGTGCTTAGCAATAGCTTTCGTGCTTTGATTTTCGCAGCACAAGGTGATAGAACGAATGGGAACAAGCTACTGCTGCAATAAGTGACACAACCAAACGCTCTCACAAGCTCCTACACCAAGAGCAACATACTCTGCTTCACTGGAGCTACATGCAACACACCCTTGCTTGCCACTTTTCCAGGAAATCGTAGTCCCTCTGACAAGAAAGACATAGCCAGTACAACTGCGTGCATCCGTATCATGCGCGTAGTCGCTCTCAGTTTACCCATCAACAACCAGCGACGATTGTGCCCGGTAACAAATACCAACACGGGGGGTGGAGAGCGGATACCTCACAACGTGCAGTGCGACCTCCATGTGTCGCGCCCCTGGAAACTGTGAGAATTGAGCGAGGAAGTTTACAGCAAATGCCACGTCTACCCTCGTGGTGGTGGCCTGGTACATCAGAAACTCCATGAATTGCAGGTAGTCGATCACATCCACTGGCCCCTCCAGCCTTGACACGTCAAGCGTCTTCAATAGCCTCTACCCTGCGGGCATCATCAGCGTCGACGCACTGGGCACATACTCCAGCAAGGAGGGAAAGCGCTCCCCCAGGCTCCTAACGTATGAAGCCTAGTGAACATGCAGGACACGATGAGCACTATCACGCTCGAGATCCATGCCGATGAAAACACAAGCCGGGCCCAAGTCATTTATCTTGTATGCAAAATTTAGTAGGGAATTCACCACTGAAACTGCCTCTCAACTCGGAGACGCGATGAGCAAGTTATCAACATAGATGAGGATGGCGGCAAACGTTGCGGAGCGTGGAGTGACAAAGAGGGCCGGATCCACCGTGCTACGACGATACCTCCCCTTCTCCAAAGTGGAGCTAATCTCCTGGTTCCAACACCGCGGTGTCTTTTTGAGGCCATAGAGGGCCTTTCGTAGATGCCAGACTCTGTCGGTGCCGTCAGAAAACCCTGGCGGTTGCACCATGTAGATCTCCTCATCTAGCTGCCCATGGAGAAAAGCATTGTTGATGTCCAACTGATCGAGCTCCCAATCATGGTGTACTACGAGACTCATCAGTGCCCGGGCTGTGGTGTAGTGTCTTACAGGGGCAAACGTCTCGTCGAAGTCGACGCTTGGAACTTCGGAAAATCCCTTGGCGGTAAGACGTGCTTTGTACTTGTCAAGCTCACCAGTGGGTTTGTACTTCCTACAGAATATCCACGAGCACTGATGGCCTTGCGGTTTGGCGGGAGGTCCACCAGCTCATACACGGAATGGTCATCAAGAGCCCTCAGTTCGTCGTGCATTGCAACCTCCCACTGTTCGGAGTCGGGCGCAGCCTATGCCCGCTGAACTTTGGTTGGGTCCGGCGACGAAGGTGCGGTAGCAACAGTTGCATGTCACTCTACAACGCTGCCAAGGACGACGGCTTTGAGAGCACGCTTGTGCTCTGACATGAGCAGAGCATGGCCGAGAACTGAGCCAGGGTGGACAACCCCTGTGGCCAGGCCAAGGGCGTCCATGCCGATCGGCAACACTGGGGACTGCTCTGGCTGAGACTGAGAGGGACGGACAGAAGACGATGCAACTGTGGTAGAGCAGGAAGGAAGCGCACGTAGGCGACCACCTCCAACAAACGGTTCGACGGGAGCAGGACTGGAGGGAGCGTTGGACTGACTGGGCTGGAGCGGTACGACAGGAGACAACGGACTGGATGGGGCAGCAGAGGAGTGTGCAGGTGAGACAGATGCTGGGGAAGACACAACGTTAGAGGCCGCAGTGCTAAGGGAGCTAGGCGACGCAGACGGCGCGTCAGAGGGTGACGAAGTCGCAGTGCTGGAATCCGGCGAACTCTCTGAGGGTGATGGCTGCAGATGGGAGACCGCAGCAGGGACCATAGTGGTTGAGGGGACTGAGCCGCCCGCAAGTCCCCAGGTTGGAACTTCCCACCACAACCAAGAGAGCGGAAGTAGGGAGGCAACAGACAAATCAGGACGGAGATGACGGAGAAACACAGATTCAAAGAACAAGGCATCACGAGACTCAATGATGCCCTGGCGGTCTTAATCCCAAACATGCCAAGCTTTGGACTAGGAGGAGACACCCAGGAAGGGGTAGAGACGACCACGCGGGGAGAACTTCCCATCGCAAAGGTCGTCAAGCAGCCAGACAGACACAATGCTACCCCACACACGAGCAAGACGGAAATCAGCATGAGTGCCATACCAACGCTCAAAGGGGGTCACAGTGCACGGGAGCGGGCCGTGTGGCATCCTATTCCAGACCCAGGTCATGTAACTCATGGCCTCAAAGGCGAACAAAGGAGGGAGACCAGACTCACAAAAGAGGGTGCGGGCGCCATCGGCAAGGGTTTGATTCCAACGTTCAGAGATCTTATTTTGCTGAGGTGTATAAGGAGCCGAGGTCTCCAGACACATCCCATGGGACTCAAGGAAGTGGGCGGTGGGACTAGAGAATTCATCGCCACGGTCACTACAAAAGATGCGCAACGAACGCTGACAGGACCGCTCATCTTGAACCAGCCAAGACATAATAACCTCAGCCACATCGCTCTTTTGGCAAAGAGCGAAGATCCATCGAAAGCGCAAAAAATCATCTGTGAGACACAAGACATAACGTCCAACGCCCCCAAGAAACTCATGCGGTAGAGGCCCCATGATGTCAGCATGAACAAGGTGAAGGGGATGCGAGGAGTGAGTGTCACACGAAGTGAATGGAGAGCGAGGCATTTTGCCTTGGGCACAGTCAAGACAATCTGAGGGATAAGGGGAAGAAAACATGGATGGTGACAGGCTGCAGGCAAAGCACATTGGTGATTGCATCAGTGTGCACATGGCCAAGGCGGCAATGCAAGAGCAGGACATCAGTAGAGGAGAGGGAAGGTGCGACATGAGCAAGAGCACAGCCAATGCAAGGTGCGGATGGTGAGTGAAGAGGAACACGATAAAACTTGTCACAGCAAACCCCCCGCAGAACAACACGACCAGAGGAACGAAGAATGACAGTCCCAACACCCTGACTGGAAGAGAAATCCATACCCTGATCGTCAAGGGAGATCACCAAAAGTAAGCTAAGCTCCAAAGAAGGCACGTACAGAACGTCAGGCAAGAACACAACACCATTGGGAACGACAAAACTCACGACACCAACGCCCTACACGAGGAGCAGCTGGCCGGAGCCATATCTGACGATGCGAACGGAGCCGGCAAGACCTAACGAGACCAAGGTAGAGCGGACAGAGGTCATATGGTGGGTGGCCCCAGAGTTGAGAACCCAGAAGTAACCAGACGCACAAACATGGGGAAGAACGCCACAGGTGGCAACAACGCCAATAAAGGGAGGCAAGGAAGCACAACCAGCAAGTGTTGAAATAGTGTGCACCTTGTCCACTGCCTAGCTGGCTAGCTACACATACAGACAAGGCATGCACTGCTCTATGGAGTATGTCCCCTTGGTCTGTTATGAGATGGGCCAGGAATGCACTGCCCATAATGGGTATGTCCCCTGTGGCTCATCATAGGAACCATACCTTTTTGGCTTGGTTGATTAGGCACCGGAGTCTCAAACCAAAGGTCGCGGGTTCAAACCCCGCGACGGCCGCAATTTTCTTTGTGGCCAAAACTGGGACAGGAAGCTTCTAGGAAGCTTACTAGAGCCTGCCTTGAGGATGACACTTGGCGGTCTAAGGACGCGCCAAGTAGGAATGTAGGATGAGGTTGGCTCCAGTGGAGCCACTACAAGCAGAAGCTTTAGCAAAGCTCTGCAAGTATAAAAGCCTGTACCTTGCATGCATCCATTTACAGTTCTTGCCTTTGAGACTCCTCACAGAGTGTCCAACCAAAGGTAGACACTAAAGACCAACATGCGGACTT
>SZWC01006547.1:105472-139151 GCA_023375785.1 Penium margaritaceum
ACCAGAAGGTCGTTAACGTAGACCAAGATGGCTGAAAAGGGGGCAGTGGTCTAGGAGAGAAAAAGTGATGGGTCCGCCGCGCTCTAGACATAGCCCGCTCGTACGAGCGTGTAGGTGATCTCCTTGTTCCAGCATCGAGACGATTGCTTCAGGCCGTACAGTGCTTCAGTCGGTGCACACGGCCAGTGCCATCCTTGAACCCTTGGGACTGGACCATATAGATCTCTTCTTCCAGCTTTCCGTGTAGGAATACGTTGTTCATGTCCATTTTGCGGAGTTCCCAATTGCGCTGGGCCACCTAGGACAGCATACCCAGAGCTGTGGTCATGCGTGCAACTAGTGCAATGGTCTTAGTGAGATCAATCCCTTCCACCTGAGAGAATCCCTGTGCAGTCAGTCTTGCTTTGTAGCAATAAACTGCGTTGTCTGGCTTGAGCTTTCCCCGCAAGACCCACTTGGCTTGAACGGCCTTAAGTCAGGAAGACAGGTCCACAAGTTTGTAGACCCCAAGGCCTTGGAGCATGAGGCAACACCTAGGAATGCGCAGACACGTCATCTAGGGGAGAAATTGGACCCTTGCCATTCTGGTGTAAACTAGACGCAGCCAAGGGACCCCCACACATGCGCGAGCTGTAGGTCGGCATGACGTCTGTACCATAGTTGGTATGGAGTGTGTGTGTTTGGGAGGGGGACGTGAGGGATCCGGTTCCAAACCCATGTCATGTAGGCCATGCCCTTGAAGGCAAATGCTTCAAACATGCTGCTGTCTACCCGCATTGAGCGAAGTGCATTCTCCATGGTGTGGTTCCAATGCTCAGACACGCTGTCCTGCTGTGGCGTGGCTAGGGCAAAGAGGTTGTGAAACACTCCCATTGCGGCAAAGTAGTGGTCCAGATCTCCCATGAAGTCATCGCCTCAATCGCAGCGGAAGTTCTAGAGGGTATGGCTGGAGTGGCGTTCAGCCATAACGTGTCACGTACGATCAGCTAACAAAACATCACTTTTTAGGCCTAGATTGAAGACCAACCGCATGCAGGTGAAGTCGTCTATGATCGTCAGGACGTATCGCTCACTGTCATCCTGGAACTCGATGGGGAGAGGTCCCAGGAGATCAGAGTGAACCAGCTCCAGGGTCTTGAGAGCCTGTGATTCAGATAGAGGGTATGTGGCAGAGTGCATTTTGCCTTGTGCGCATTGCACGCAATCGGACTTGGGCGGCGCCTCAAAGGACGCTGCGTCAAGAACAAGTGCAGGTTGGGTGCCAATCACACAATCTACAACATCTAAGTGGACATGACACAAGCGTCTGTGTAGTAGACGCTGATGCTTAGGCGACAGTGTGCCTATGACAAATACTCGTACAGTGGATGGTGCAGTAATGTTGGTGGACATGGGGTAGCCGGAGACGTGGTACAAGTCGCCTATTGCGTTGGCATGGAGTACCACTTCAGTAGTAGCGCAAACGGAGACAGTTGGATCCTCACCTGTGAATACGACACTGAGACTCATCCATGTGCAGGCACGTCCAGAAAACAGGCCGAGTTCTAGACTAGGCACATACAACATGTTTGAAATGTAGAACTGTCCAGACGGTCCATGGACTTGCACCACACCTTCACCCTGAACGGGAACCTCATGCCCAACAACAGTACGCACAGACTTCACACAGCCGACAGGTCCAAGCACCACAAAATCACAGCGGCGACATGTCATGTGATGGGTGGCATCCGAATCTAGGATCCACATGGCATCCATCACACGCTCGGGTGACTTGACTGAACAACCGCCAACAATGAAGACAATAGACACAAGTAGCTCAGCAGACGACTGCTGAGCCACACTGATGACACGTGTCTGCGACTCATCAAGCCATGACATGTAGTCGTGACTTGACCACACTGTGGAAAAGACGGCGGATAGAACAGCATCATCATGTGTGACGAATGACTCCACAGACACAATAGCGCACCGTGCCCTACCGCCACCATCCTGACAGCATGTCACGGACTCGACAAACCCAACTGTGGGACCCCTTGGCTCGGTCAATGCACTCGCATGCCCTGAGTGGTGAGCCGAAGAAGTTAGCGGAACTCAAAAATATCGTGGGCCTGCGTCGCAAGCTGCTACTCCAGAGGTGACCGGTCGTTGGTTTCGTCTACGAATGCATCAACTGATGGTGGAGACTATGTGCCAATCGCTGCTATGGTATGTGCGGAGGTGCGCTCACACTACTCAAACGCCTGTTGCAGACCCTACGCAATCTTTGTCTAGTTATTGGGGAGCTTGCACTCTGTGTAGCGGTGCACTCCCCAACAGTTGTAACACTCCCATTCAATTTCCCTAGCCGGCTTTGAAGCTGCCTGTTACTTGCCACCCTTGGCACCCCTCCTATTGTTTTGTCCCTTCTTCCTTGGAACTTTTGCAACTGAAATAACTGTTGTTGCGGTTGTCTTTGTCGATTGTGATGATGGGGGAAGGAAGGGGAGAAGGCGCGTGATGCCTGGATAGCTGTGACGGCTACGGCGGATGCACCATGGCGGGCGCCATTTGCTGCTCCAACTCTTGCCATGTGTAAGAAGTACTCTGTTGCCCATGACAGGAGCAAACCTTTGTCGCCCATCTCTTGAAGGCTGCTCATGCTGAAGTTGTCAAAAGTCTTGGCGTACTTGCGTCCAATGCCGATCATGATGGTGTTGAAAGCCATGAGTTGGCCCAGCCCATGCTTCCCTAGGGCCCTGTAGAGCTGCATGGCTCGTCGCAAGTAGTCAGCCGGTGTCTCCTGTCCATCTTGGCTCAAGGAGTTGAAGTCTGACAGGTGCTGTGACGTTGTTGCCACGGTCGCGCCCTCAAAGAGAGTAGTCGCCAGCTTCCAGGTGCCACGTGGCTCAGCTCAAACACCGGTGTGGGGATCACAAAGGAAAGGTTTGAAGTCAAGGGACTCCCTGGGGAGGGCCTTCAAGACACATACGGAACTGTGGGTCCCAAGTGGTGTAACTATCCTCCTGCCGGCAAGCTAGGGGTTCGGTCTGAAACCACTTCGGTAGCTTTTTTTTCGGTAAAGCTGGAGTGACAGCTTGTTCTGGAGACGGAGACGGGGGGTCTTCCCTCAGTCCTAGACTCACGCGAAGCAAATGTTCCTCTGAGGACACTTGGTCTGCAGTCACCTTAAGCTTGTTACTTGGCCTTGCTCCACCGATAGGTACTACTTGGCGTGCTGAGCGGGGTTCAACGCCGTTCTTCTAATTGTGTGAGGCGTAGGCATAGCATGCCTTCCTTGTCACTGGCGTCTTCGTCCGACGGTGGAAGGTCCTTAGAAGGATCGGCATCGAGGGCTCCTAACGCTACATCAACGTCGGCTACAACCGCACTCTTGACTGTCATCTTGCTCTTGGGTAGTGCGTCATAGAGCAGCTTCTGCTGCTGCTCCTGTTGTTGCTGCTATTTTTTCTACTGTTGCTGCTATGCTTGATTACGTCCCAAAACAGCTTGAATGTATCGGCCATCTGTTTGGCTGTTTGTACAGCTTGCTGTGCCTATTGCTCACGCACCTTTTGCACACCGTGTGCCAACAAGCCACGGCTAGACGGGGACTTGTCCTGCGTCTTGCCCGGTGTGCCGCCACTCACACCGGAGGTGGCAACGCCCGTGTCCATAGTGGAGCCGGCACTGCCGACTACGATTGATGTGTCCTTGGGCATGGTGTTGTGGTGGTGCAGGTGTGCACCACTGGTGCTGACGGTGCCGTTGAGTGGTAAACAGTGCCAAAAAGTATTTTAACAGCGTTCGCCCCGCCCTAGCGGGCATGGATTGTGTGATGGGACCTTTTGCAAAGTGGAGGCCGCCACCGATGAACCCCCCCATGCTGCCAAATAACTTCGGCAGCGTTGCCCTTGCCCCGGTGGCCAATGAACCCCCCCATGCTGACGATGTCTATTTCAGCCTAAAGGTCGCCTATGGATCCCGTCGACGCTGCCAAAAAAAACTTGGCAGCGTTTTCCCCGCCCCAGTAGGCGTGGGAAATCAAGGAGAGGCCGTGAGGTAGTCCGTGTACCTGAACCACCCCCACCCAACCCAGGAAGAGAGGGGAACCCAGCCAGAAGGGGGGAAGGGCAGACCAGAGCTGNGGGTTGTGTGATGGGACCTTCTGCAAAGTGGAGGCCGCCACCGATGAACCCCCCCATGCTGCCAAACAACTTCGGCAGCGTTGCCCTTGCCCCGGTGGCCGATGAACCCCCCCATGCTGACGATGTCTATTTCAGCCTAAAGGTCGCCTATGGATCCCGTCGACGCTGCCAAAAAAAACTTGGCAGCGTTTTCCCCGCCCCAGTAGGCGTGGGAAATCAAGGAGAGGCCGTGAGGTAGTCCGTGTACCTGAACCACCCCCACCCAACCCAGGAAGAGAGGGGAACCCAGCCAGAAGGGGGGAAGGGCAGACCAGAGCTGACCCGAAGGCTGTTGCTGCCGCCGCTGCTGTTGCTGCTGCTACTGCTGCCACTTGCGGCCGTCGTCACTGGCTGCTACTACAGCACATTGTGGCATTCCTGCCGCAGCTGCTATCAAAGCTGTGGTTGGAAAGCTCTCATTGCGGTTGCTACCCACTGCTGCGGCTGTCCATAGCTGCGGCTGCAAGCTGCTTCTGTGGCACCCTGCTACACGCCTTCGCAGCTGTAGTAGCTGCGCCGCGCAGCTGGCGGCGATGGTGTTGCGACTGTGCCACTGTGGCTGCTACCTGCTGTTGCAGCCGCGGCTAAGCGGTCATTGCGACTACCGCTGCCCTCTGTTACGGCCACTGACTGGTGCTGCTGCACACCGCTGCACGCTTCTAGTTCTGCTGCCACTACTCCGCACAGCTGTAGGTAGGGGTGCTGCGA
This sequence comes from Penium margaritaceum, assembly GCA_023375785.1. Taxonomy (NCBI): domain Eukaryota; kingdom Viridiplantae; phylum Streptophyta; class Zygnematophyceae; order Desmidiales; family Peniaceae; genus Penium; species Penium margaritaceum. The sequence continues at coordinate 110,344 of SZWC01006547.1, forward strand.
CTTGACCAATGCAACCAAGCTAATGCGGCCGCCGCTCGCGACTGCCACTGAGTGCTATTGCCGCACGCCGCTACAGCTGCTACTTTGCGACTACTGCCGCGGCTGCTGCTGCTGCTGACCCGCGCAACTGCGGATCTGCGCTCTTGGGACCTTTTCATGTCTCTCATGCGCAACGGGATGAGCTTTGGCTCATCCACTTTGATACCAAAATAGGGACTTGTAGTTCCTCTTCCCTTAGATAGCTGTGTGGAGGGCCACACTGTGGCTAGAATGTAACTGACTACGTCCAAAATGGACGAGTGTACAAGGAGTACACGTCGGAATAGTGGAGAGAGTAACCTACGGGGTGGACCTTGCTAGTGGAGTCCACCTGTGGGCCGGCGAGAGAGAGCCTGCTGGTGCTCGCTCAAAAAATCATGGGCAAACCTGTCTCTTGTCACAACTTGTCCACAACCTGAGTCTTGGCCTATCCTGTGCTTGTCTAAACTAACACAATCTCACAAGCAAGACTAATCTAGGTCACCAAGTCATTGCAGTTCACATGCAAACAGGCACAACAATGGATTGTCTTGAGATCAGATGTGAGCTCTTCAAGAGGGGAGTAGTGACCACGTGAGTGTATCCAGAGGCTGCTCCCCAGCTGTCAGACTCGCGTCCTCTCCCCCAGTCTTCCATACTCTATGCCTCCTCAAGGTTCTGCAACGCAACGGACGTGAGCCGAGAGGTCACAGTGAGGACACAACAACAACGTGCCCCTGATTCTAGGATTCACTTGTGGGAAATGTTTTAAGTCGCTAGCCGCACTTGCTTGTTATGGGGCCATCACTCCATTGGAAGAATCACAATTGAACGGAAACACCCTTCCTTGGTATTGCTACATGCAAGTCTTCCCCATTTTGTATGCTAACCATGCTGTTGCGTTCTTGGGCTACTATACAACTCGTTTGGCACCCGCGTCAGCAGCGGCTGCAACTGCAATGCACTACAATTCAGTTTGACTTTACTGGTGTCCTTCCTTCACAGCTGCTACATAGCTACTACTACTGTTGTTGCATTGTTGTTTTGCTGCTTTTGTGTTGTTGCGCTTCTGTTGTCTCTCCACTGCTCTTACGCTGTTTCTACTCCTCCGCCGTGTTGCTACGCTATTAATACTAAATTGCCTGACTAAGCTGCCACTACTACCCTGCTGTGGCTGAAGGAGCCGTTCCCGCTACTACAGAGGCTCCAACTGTCCACCTGTCACGATAGAAGTTGCTACAACCCTCCCACCGTAGTACTACTCTTGCTTTCGTTGCACTGATGGTGTGGTGGCCGTTTGTTGCTACTATTGTCGCGACTGCAAGTCCGCTGTTGCTATCGGCTGCATTAGGTCATGGTGGCATGGTGGGTCCTCCCCATACCGTGGCTGCACTCATGGCCCTCACCACTGCTATTGTTGTTGCGTCTTTGCTTCTCAACTGAACGAGGGATACACTACTATGGCGTGAAAACACTGTCCCATCAATAGACACTGTAGCATGAAAGGCATGTGCAAGAATAACAAAAGACTGGGATGGAGAGACGCACATGTTCTCTTAAGCCTCACAGGCCTCAATATGCACAGAGGAATGGCACATGCACTCGTCAACCTGTGCACTGCTGCACGTCAGCTGTCCCAAAACCCGGGCAAAAGCCACCGTTTTGGTCATAACCTAGCTTACACATGTCCGAATGCACAACCATATGAGTCTACGGATGCAATTTGTCAAGCCAACATCAACAACTACACACATGCACTAGTCTGATACCAATTGGTGGACACATGATGCATGGACATGCAAAGTGGGCACAAGGTCAGTCCATAGAGAAAACCCTAGAGGCTTCACCAAGTTAGTAGAGTGCGTATGCAAGTCTCACACTGTGGAACACTGTGGCATGTATCCCACATCTACAGATGGATTGAACACCACATGACAGTTCCCCAAAGCCAGCTGCGTCCGCATCAGGGATATGCATAGGCCTGGACACAACAGAGTGGTCATGATAAGTTGTATGTATGGACGGAAACAACTCATTTAACGGCACTCTCCATGACCCGGTGGTACGCATGTCAAGATACATGAAGAGTAGACACGAGTGTGCAACGAGATGCTCAATAGTGCATATGCACACACTCAACCACCCTCAGGCAAGGGGTGAAATCTGACAAAACAAATGGCCACCTCCAACTTTTCGTGCGCAAGTACCTTGGTGAGGAAATTTGCTGGCTGCAGGTATGTGCCAACTTTGATGACGGAAATCATTTGCTGATCCGCCAAGTCATGGAAAAAATGATGCTCAACAGCAATGTCCTTTGTGCATGTATGAAATACATCAGACTTCTCTATGATGACAAGGGCACCCTGGTTGTCAAAATACAGAAGGATGAAAGGCAGGGACTGACATGACTAACGAAACAGCCAATGCAACCTCTTGGAGCTACTCATGCAGTGTGTGGCACTGCATGAGTGGCCCCAAACTATGTGCGACCTACTCCACCTCCGGCAAGGTACGTGCAATGCAACATTGTATCCCACTTGGCCAGGACATAGCAGTGCTGTTGAGAAGGAACACATAGCCTGTCTGACTCCATCCATCATGACTGAAAGCCCAGTCGGTATCTATATAGTCGGCAACCAGCATAAAGCACTGCAGACGAAAGCAAAACCCGAGGTACAGTGTGGATACCACGTACTACGTGCAAGGATCTCACCTGAGGACACTATGAGAATTGTTTAAGGAGATTAACAACAAATTCAATGTCAGGTTGAGCTGTTGTGGCCAAGTACATCAGATAGCTAGTGAGGCACAAGTACAGGGTTATGTGCACGGTCTCCCCCAACTACACTAGATCATTCACCTTAAAGGTTTCTTACTCGTCTGGTGTGATGGACTCGGTGGCTGTGGGAACTGCACCCAAGAGGTCAATGACATGCTGTCCGACAACGTCAGCATAGTGGAAGAGAATTCTGTGGAAAACACTGTTGTTTCACTTGCCTGGTGAAGTAAGAGTGTCTGTTGTAGGTGGTCATGCACCATCTCCATCCTAAGGAATGCAGCTGTAGGACCAAGGTCTTCATCCTACAGGCGGCTTGGGAGAATGCATTGGCCTCCTTTATAGAATCCATCGAGAGAGATGTAATGAGTGGGTCATCAACATAGATCAGAATTGTAGTAAAATGATCAGCTAGAAGTCGAAGGAAGAAGGATGGATCAACATCATTTTGCACATAGACTATGTGAGTCACTATGTTTGTGATCTCCATGTCTTAGCATGGTGATCGCTTGAGGCCAAACAAGGATTTGCACAACTGCTAGACCTTGTTGCCAATCTTGAAGCTCAGTGGCTGCACCGTGGAGTGCCATGGAGGAACACACTGTTCACATATGGTGCACTTCCTCGTTGTACTGAGCTAGGATGTCGAAGGGAGCATGAGCCATGGTCATGCAACCAATAGGTGGAAAGGCGTTCGAAAAGTGAACACCCTCAACCTGTGAAAAACCCTCGGCCATCACGCGAGCCTTTTAGAGGTCCAGTGAGCCATCTAGAATCACCATCTTACGAGATACCCACTTAGCCTGTATGACCTTCCGCCCCGGAACAAGGTCAACAAGCTTGTAGAAACCATGATTTCAAATGCCACGGAGCTCATCCTCATAGGCCACATGCCATAGCGTCGCCTCCTTCAATGTGTGCGGATTATATGCCATCGAGGGAGAGCTGTAGATGGCCAGGACATATGCGTTTGGTGTGAATCAAATCACAACAAGATCGACCACGGATCACACGTGAAAGAGAACTCACGTGAAACCTACTTGTGGCATGCTAGACACGCTAGATTGGTGTACTCAGCCTAGACACTTAGGCTGAGGGTATTTGTGCCAAGGTCATAGCTCTTGATGTAGATGGGAGCAGAGCTGGGAGAAACACAGGGTGCCACAAGTGCATGCACAAACGCAACAAAGGTAGCAGGCGCCAGGGGAGGTATATGCGCAGGTGACGCCACTAGCCCTGAGACAGGCGGATGCATAGGAGAAGCCGGAAGGGCAGAGAATGGCACAAGCATAAGAGAAGCTATAGGCGTGGAGGCAGGAACAGGCTTAAGAGAGGTTGAAGGGAAGATTACGGGGGAAAAGTGCAGGTGTGACCACTAGGACAAAAAAGGACACAGATCTCATTGCGACAATGGTGGGATCCTAATAGGCCGCCAAGTGAGCGACAGGTGTGGAGGCTCAGATGGGCTCATACACTAGCCTAAACTCCCCCATCTACCTGGAACTCGCACAAGTTGGACCATGGTTGGTGGTTAGTGTAAGAATGCGTGAGATGTCCCGGTAGGTGAGAGCCTCAAAGATGAAGATGTCTCAGGACGTGACGGCATGGTGACCAAAAGGATCCCAAAATTTCAAGGCCTTTGACTGCGAGGCAGTGCCCAGAAAGGCGCACATGCGACGCTGCGGAAAGACCTTGGAGCCCTGCTAGTCCTTAGGCTACCAAACATAGGCTAGTGAATCCTGAATGCACACCAGCCAAAGATGGGCACAATGACCAAACCAGAGCTCCAACAATGTGACATGGTCCGGTAGAGGACCATGAATAAGGGGATTCTTGAACCACGTCATGTGGCAAAAGCCCTCAACAATGCAGGGCTCTGGGAGACCACACTCAGTGTGCATGGCGGGATCTGCATCTTTCATAGTGTGGTTCCAACGCCTTGACACACCATTCTACTGGGTGTGGCGAGGGTGGAGAGCTCACAAAAGACACAACTCCCTGAAAAGAACACATCCATCTCGTCAAGGAACTCTCCACCATGGTGCAAGCAAACTGTATGGAGAGTATAACGTGACTGATGCTCAGCCATGACCAGCCACAGACAGCTCAAGTGGCATCACTCATGTGGCATAGGCTGTAGATGAACCCTATTGGCTGTCTCCAATTGGGATTGGACATAGTGCCATTGCTCACATAGCATAGCCGGTGGTGAATCTGGCACTAATTCTCTAAAGAGAGCACACCGGTGTCAAACAAATTTGTGGTAGGAAAGGATGGAGTATAAGGGACAGAAGGAGCGCAACATGCTACAGCTGCTGCTACTGCTGCCACTCCTGGTGCTGTTGTAGCGGCGACAGCTGCAACTACTACTGCTGCAACTGCTGCAATTGCTGCAGGAGATGGGGTCCTCCAACAGAGGAGGACCCCTCTTCGTTCTCTGCCATGGTGTTTTGTTTCCCCTCCTTGTTCCCCTCTTTTTTTGTGCTGCTGATGTCAGCAGTGACATCACCACTGACGTCAGCCTAAGATGGCTGGCATCACCAGCTGCTCCTGCGTTATCTACAGGGTTGCTACTACAGATATCTTTGTTGTTGTTGTTTCTGACGTCAGTAGTGACATCAACAGTGATGTTAGCTGGGGATGGCTGACATTAGCAGCGGCCGTTAGTGGAGCCGCTGCTGTGTCAGCTACAGGGCAGTAGCTTGTGCTACTGCGGCTGGTGCTGCTGCTGGTCTGCTGTTGCAACTGTTGCTGTACTGGTGCGGCTACTGCTGTTGTTGCGGCTGTTGTTGTAGCAGCAGTTGCTGCTACTGCTGCAGTTGCTGCTACAGCTACTGCTGCTGCTGCTGTTGCGGCTGCTGTTGTAGTAGTAGTAGCTGCTGCTGCTGTTTCTGCCGCTGAGCTGCTACGTGCTGCTGCGGCTGTTGTGGCTGTTGCAGCGATTGTGGTGGTGGCTGCAGCCATTGCAAGGCCGCCTGCAGGGTGGCAGATTTCGTCTCATGTGTTTCCCCTTTTTTTTCCCTTTCTTTCTCCTTCATTTGCATAGCGAGCTCGCTACTCGCTGTGAACAGCGAGCTGCAAGCAGCAAGCTCGCTGCTTGCTACAAGCAGCGGGCTACGAGCAGCTGCAGCTACTGCTGCTGCTAGCCGCTGCTATAGCTGCTACTGGTGCCTGCTGCTGGCTGCTGTTGGCCGTTGCTGGCTTCTGCTTGCTGCTGCTGCTGCGGTTGCAGCCGGCTGCTACTGTTGCTCGCTGCTGCTGCTGTTGTAGCTGGCTACTATTGCTGCTTGCTGCTGCTGTGCACTGCTGCCGTTGCAATTTCTTGCTAATGCTGCTTGCTGCTGCGGGCTGCTGCTGCTACGAGCTGCCGCGAGCTATTGATGCTACTAGCTGATGCTGTTGCGTACAGCTGATACTGGCTGCTGCTGCCACTACTTGTTGCTGCTTCAAGCTACTGCTGTTGTTGCAGGCTGCTACTACTGCTTGCTGCTGCTGCCAATCACTGCACCTGGTTGACGTCGCCACGTGCGCCATCGCCAGCAGGTGCCTGACGCGGCTTGCTACTCACCTCATTGCGTCACACATGGGGGTGAGTGCTGCTGGTTTTTTTTTGGCAGCATCTCCTCTGGCCCAGTGGTAGTGGGAAAAAATCTGACACCGCCACCAGGCGGGTCAATGCTGCCGGGAAAAATCCGGCAGCGTTTCCCCTGCACTGGCGCATATGGGGGTTCGCCGGCGTGGCCAAGAACCTGTACACCAGTTTTCTCCTACTGGCGCTGCGCTGTGGCTCTGACGCAAGGCTGGAAACTATTCTAAAGCGCAGGTTGGGGCAATTGCGCTGTTGATGCAGTGTGCGGGCTTCCATGTTCGTTGCTTAGTCTGCTACCCCCTCAGTCTGACACTCTAGAGTCTAAGTCTGAGTGCTCTGGGTTTGTTACTCAGAGATGTGCACGGCAGTGTTAGCGCTAGAAGGCAGCTGAAAACTGGAAGTGACTGATTAAGAAGCAAGAATAAGACACAATGAGAGACCCCTCCAAGAACTAGCCTCCCCCAGCTCTGTAGGACTTGTTACTCAGTTCACCAGCCATTAGAAAATAGCTCTATTTTCAGGCAGGCAGGTTTTCTTGGTAAGCTCTGCCAGAAAGCAGACAGCCCAAACCCGGGCGTCGTCCGTTTTGCCTGAAAACTGAACCATACCATAATACGCGCACTGCAAACGCAATGGTGCAGTCAGAATCAGCTAGAAAAACAGATGTGAGAAGTTATGGCTGCCTAAACCCAGGCAGCGTCTACGCTACCCCGGTACCAACAGTGCCAGAAAATCATGAAATTTGGACCCTAGGCATGACATAGCGATGCGGATGCAACAGTGCAGTCAGACACGGCGCTGGACGTGTACAGGCAGCATATGCAGTGATAGTGCCTGCCAGCGGCACGACTGCCGAGGAGGTCTGCCGATGGAGCAAAGCACAAAGGAGGGAGGAGGCTCCAGCAAACTGCGTTTAGGCCTCAGCATGCGTCAGCTCCACCGGACGACACTCCATCAGCATCACGTCTCACCGTCAGTCATCTGTTCGCTGATGTACACAAGCCGGGAGGACACAACAGAGTACAAGTGAGATGAATGAGACAGAAAATATCAATCTGCTCTGCTGTTGCTACATTTTTGCTACTTTGCCACTACTACACTAATGTTGCTATGCTTCTTTCATGTTGTTGCTCCTGCTACACTGCTGCTACTATGCTGTTGTTGATATGGTGTTTTTGCTGCACAACTGTGTTGCGCTATAGTGTTGTTGTGGTTGATGCGGTCGCTCCCGCCGCTGCTTGCTGCGATGCTGTTAGCTGCTGCTGTTACAAGTGACAATGAGCCTTACCCCTTCTTTTCCTGGTTTGTCCTCTCACTACAATGACGACTGTAGAGGAAGTTTTTGTGGCTAGAAGGGTCCTTGAATGTGGTTAGCGCCATAGCCACGGTGACGGCTGCGACTTTAGGCGATGGATGTGGTGTTGCCTCTCTTCCACTTGTTGCGATGTTGTGATGGCATTGCCGTGTATCTCCCACAATGGAGTAGCTGGTGGGAGGGTCTCTCTCTGGTCTGTCACCTTCATCAGTGTTGTGAGTGTATGAGATCACTGTGTCTATGACACATACACCAACAGAAAGCCAGTCCACGGAGAAAATCCCAGTGGTAGTAGAGAAGTAACATAGTGCCCGAGCAAGTCTCTGGCACGCTGTGGCAATTGTCTTGCAGCTATGGATGGCTGCATCACCACACAACCGCGTGAGAAGATGCGTGGAAGCTTCCTAGTGACAGAGCCGCTGACTAGGCATCAGTGCCTGGTCAGACGGTGAGGAAAATCACATGTCGTACACACAACGGCAAGGGTCTGGCTAGGAGACACAAGGCAAAGTGTCAGAATGCTTCAATAGTGTTTGCGGAGAGAGATGAAAAATGGCAGGCCCATGGCATAAGTACCTGCCGTGGCGCACGGTGTGTGTCGCACACGCCAGCACAAGGTCTGTCCTAAAGCTGGCCCAAAACCACTGTTTTGGTCGTAGCTCAGCGCAGACATGTAAGAACGCTACGCCATCTGATGTGCAAAATCATAAGTCCGACGTTAAGACTGGTCACAAGCATGTATCCGACATCAAATGGTGGACACACAATGCAGAAAAATACAAATTGGGCCCACAGCAAGTCCACCGATAAACTCCTATGTGCTACAGAAAAACTGCAGGAGGTCCCAGGCAACGTCTAGAGCTATGGGACGGCCGTTGGTCAGCTCCAAGCTGGTATCCCACCACCAGACGGCGCACCAGTACCACCTGGGTCCGTACTAGGGATCTGCATGGGCATGGACACGGCCGAGTGGTCACAGTTAACTGTACAACTCGACAGGAACTTCACAAATCACAACACTCCCCCATGACCCGATGGTATGCATGTCCATACATGTGCAGCACTGAAACGAGGAGAACAACGAGTGCAGAAACAGTCGTGACACAGACACAGACACACCCTGAACTCAACCACTCTCAGGCAAAGGGTGAAGCCGAGTAGAACGAATGGCCACCAGAAACTTCCCGCGAGCTAGTGCCTTCGTCAAGAAGTCAGTACGCTGCATGTTAGTGCCAACCCATATGACAGAAATCGTGTGTCGCTCCACCAGATCACGCACAAAGTGATGCTCAACCGCAATGTGCTTCGTGCAAGCATGAAAGACGCCAGATTTCTCCGCAATGGGAAGACCACTCTAGTTGTCGCCGTGAAGCACAATGGCTGGTATTGATTCACTCAACTCAAGGAACACACGTTGCAGCCACACTGCCTCAGTAGCCCCTGCACCTAGAGTAACATACTCTGCCTTCGACGACTTAGGTGCAATGCTTCCTTGCTTCGCACTGCACCAGGACACAATTGTTCCACCGAGCAGGAACACGTAGCCGATGCGAGTGCACCCATCTGAACTCCAGGCCCAGTCGTTGTTGGTGTAGCCATCAAGAACCACCGAACATTTCCGACGAAAGTAGAGTCCGAGGTACGGTGTGGAGACCACGTACCGCACCACTCGCACAGCCTCATGAAGGGCTCTAGCACGTGGAGCCTGCAAAAACTGTGCAAGGAGGTTGACGGCAAAGGTGATGTCGGGGCGTGTGGTAGTGGCCACGTACATTAGAGATCCGATGAGGCGGAGGCACGAGGTCACATCCACAGTCTCTCCCAGCTGTGTGGGATCGTCCACATTAAGGGCATCCTGTCCATCAGGTGTGAGAGGTGTGGAGGCTATGGGCACTATGCCAAGGAGGTCACTGAAGCATTCCCCCACAACATGTGTGTATCAGGCTTGATGCAACAGAAGTGTCTGACGTCTGCAATCTTGCATGATCTCCATGCCAAGAAACACCGTTGGAGGACCAAGATCCTTCATCCTATAGGTAGTCTGGAGGACTGCCTTGGCCTCCTTCACAACCTTCATGGAAGGAGACGCGATCAGAAGGTCGTCCACATAGACCAAGATGGCGGTGAACCGCTCAGGCGTCCGTTGGATAAAGAGGGATGGATTTGCCTCGCTCTGTACATATCCTGCACGAGTCAGAGTGCTGGTGATCTAGAGGTTCCAATGCCGAGGAGACTGCTAGAGGCCGTACAAGGTCTTGCACAAGCGCCAGACCTTGTCACCGCGCTCAAAGCCTGGTGGCTCAGCCGAGTAAATCTCCTCAGCTAGAGAGCCATGGAGGAACACATTGTTCACGTCCATCTGGTGGTGTCCGTAGTCATGCTTACCAACTACACCAAATAGAGCACGAGCTAAGGTCATGCAATTGACATGGGCAAAGGTGTCAATGTAATCGATGCCGTCAATCTGAGAGTACCCCTTGACGACCAAGCGAGCCTTGTGGCATTCCAATGAATCGTCTCGCTTCACTCTCTTGCAAAAGACCCACTTGACCTGAATACCCTTCCTCCCAGGTGGGAGGTCGACTAGCTCATAAACTTCGTGCTCTCGGATGGCACAAAGCTCATCCTCACAGGTAGCATTCCAAGCGTCTGCATCCTGTGATAAGAGAGCTTCCCTCAATGTGCCTGGAGCAGGCGCCATAGAGGGAAAGCTCTGAGTGGCAAGTGCACACTCGTCAGTGCTGGGCCTGATGACCACAAGGTCAGCTGCAACATCACAAGCGATATGAAACTGACGAGTGACAAGATCGTGTCTTACAGGGCACATTCAATGTACCTCTGTGTGAGCAATGCGGACAATCAGGCTTAGGGCCTTTGTTCCGGGATCACCACTTGCGATGGTGCGAGTGGAGCGCCTGGGTGCAGGACCTGACACTCGCTGAACTCCGGAGGCCAATGGTTGAAAACGACGGCCGGGCTCACGCGAGTAACCTGGGATGGAGGGGCTGACCTCAAGCTCAGAGACAGGCATGACCACAGCTGGTGAGGGATGAGGCAAAGGAGTAGGTGATGTAGTGTGAGGAGATGCATGTGTGGGAGACACGGGACTGGGTGTGACAGTACGAGCAAGAGTCGAGGCAGGGCCACTCACAAAGGCAAAAGTACTAGTGGACACAGGTACAAAATCATGGGTACCTGTGGGGTGCGAGGGAACAGAGATAGAAACCGAGTGTGCTAGAGAGGTCTCTGGGACGACAGAGGACCCAGTGATGATCGCTGGGTCATCAAGAGCCGGAGTCCAAGAAGTAGAGGGGGCTCGAACGGACACATCAACCGGGCGAGAGGTGCTCGTAGACCTAGACTCCCCCATCTGTCGAGAAACCTCACACGCAGGAATGTGCATGACAGACAGTGACATGATCGAGGTCAGATCACGGTAGGTGAGATACTCAAAGAAGAGCGCGTCGTGGGACTCAACGCTGCGACGACGGGCGGGGTCCCAAAAATGCCAGGCCTTCGAAAGCGGGGAGATGCCCGTGAAGGCACATAAGCGACCCCGCAGCGAGACCTTGGACCCCTGCTGGTCCTCTGTGTACCACACAGAAGCCAAGGATCCCCAGACACGAGCGAGACGCATGTGAGCACAGTGGCCAAACCAGAGCTAGTACGGTGTGACGTGGTCCGAAAGGGCACCGTGCGGGAGGCGGTTCCAGACCCACGTCATGTAAGCGAATTCTTCAAAAGTGAACGATTCCTTGAGATCGCACTCTGACCGCATAGCGCAAACCACATTCTCCATGGTGCGGTTCCATCGCTCAGAGACACCGTTGTGCTGAGGAGTAGAAGGAGCAGAGACTTGGTAAAAAACCCCGTACTTTGCGAAGAAACTGTCCATCTCGCCAAGAAACTCACCACCACAATCCGAGCGGAAGGTATGCAGCGTGTGGCGAGACTGACACTCAGCCATCACTAGCCAGAGGCAAATTGCAAGAGCGGCTTCACTCTTTTGGTGCAGGATGTAGACCCACCGCATCCGGGTGAAGTTATCAGTCGGGGCCAGGATGTATCGGCCCCGATCGGACAAAGACTTGACAGGAAGAGGACCGAGAAGTTCCGAATGGACTAACTCGAGAGGGTGAAGTGTGCGAGAATGGAAGTGAGGGTAGGTGCAATGATGTATCTTACCCTGAGCGCAAAAGAGACAGTCGGTCTTGGGCGGATTCTCAAAAGAATCCGTGCCAAGACCAAGTGTGTGTTGTGTCCGAATGAGCTTTGACACAGTGTCCACATGACATTGGCGACAATGTAGTAATCGCTGGTGCTCAGCAGACAGAACGCCAATGACAAAAACACAAGCAAGAGGGGAGGGAGAGCAAGAAGGAGAAGAAATCCGAGCAACACAAAATAGATCATCCACAATAGAGGTAAAAAGAACAACGGTACGAGTATCAATCGCAGTCATATCGCGGAGTTTGCAGTTTGCTCCATAGAGAGTCCCATCAGTGTGTAGGAATGGATAGAAAGCAAACTGAGCTCAAGGTCAGGCAAAAGAAGCACCTTGGAAAGATACAGGAGGCTAGACGGACCATCGACGCACACAGCCCCAACAACCTGGACCATGAAGGACTGACCAGAGCCCGTGCGTACGGAACAAACAGATGCAACAAGACCGAGAACAACAAAGTCACTACGACGACGGGTCATGTGATGAGTGGCACCAGAATCGATGATCCAAGTGCCATCGGGGTCACAACAGGAGGAAGTCACTATACAACGGGCAATGGAACACTCGGCCTCAGACGGGCGCTGAGCAACCGGTGAGGAGGAACCATAAAGAGCACATAGGTGCGACTCATGAATCCAATCGGTGTTGTCAGGCCCATCGTCATCACATGCTAGCTGTGCCCCCCCTCACGAGTCATCACGAGCGACGAGAACAGATGAACAAACAACCTGTAAACCACTCAAATGTGACAACATACTCGTACTTCCCTGAGAGCAAAGCGCCAGAAGGTGACGAAGCTGGGCGATGATGTGGTCACACTGGTCCGGGGCGCCACTGCTCGCTGGTGAGGAAACGACAACTACTACAGTTGTGGTTGCCTCGCGACCGGAGGCTGTATTGCTCGACGCAGCCCGCTACGCATGTGCAACCTGAAGACCGCGGGTGATCCACAGGAGGATGGAGAAGTGGTCTGCAAGAGGGGCATCGGCAGCGACGCGATGACCACTGTAGCGAGAGAACTCTCTTGATGGGCCACGACTGCCTCGCGGGCAGAAGTCACATGGAGGAAGAGGCTCGAGCACGATGTCGTTGTACCTCGAGAAGATGTCTGTGTGCTCAAGACGGACTCTGATCATGAGCTTGTGAAGAGCCTAGAGCTGGGTACCTCCTGAAGTCCCAAGGCGCGTGAAGATGCACATGGCACGCCGCCAGTTTTCAGCTAGAGACTTGGCAGGTCCCTCACAAAGGGAGTGGAAAGCGCGAATGTGAGCTGCGCGGGTGGTGTGTGTCTCTGCAATAAGCATAGACAGTGCCAAGTCCCAACCCCCACACGGATCAACACCCACGTCCGTGCTGGCCTCTCCAAGGAAAGGGCGAGTCCACGACAGTCTCGTGCGGCATGGCGTAAAGGAGTCCGCACATCGCCCGAGCCGCTATCAGTAGCTGAGTGCCGATCCGTAACCTGGTATGGACTGTGATAGTAGGGCCATACCCCCTCAGAAGTGAACCAGACCTGGAAGAGAGTCTCCCAGTAGTCAACACCATCCTCGCTGACATAAGGCGGGGGCGACGTCTGGAAGTCCTTGGGTTGCCGCTTTGTGGGGAGAGCAACCATAGGCTTGGAGGAACGAGGGATGGGAAAGACACCGAATTGAGGAAATTCGCCAAGATAGGGATCAGGCAAGGGTCGGATCTCCGGGAAAAGAGAATTGGGACGCGTTTGAAGCTGGCGGCGACGCTCTTGAAGCACGCAAATCTCCATCATGAGTGTCATCATCCATCCCTGGCATACGAGGGTCCTCATCCAAAGGATCAAAAACTGGCGGGTCCTATCTTGCTGTTCTCCTCGATGTAAATGTTGACTGCTGTGTAGAAGGTATGGCATCGCGGACTCCCTCAGATGTCTATTGTGGGGCCATGGGCTGACCATGAATACCATCAATGAGCGCACAGATGGCGTCAGTGTGCTGCTGCTGGTGACGACGTATCTCATCCTGCTAACTTCGTAGATCCGCAATGGCCTACGAGCGTGGGCTCATGAACCCTGAGGAGGAGGAGGAGGGATCTGCTGGTCCTTTGCCATTGTCACCGGTCGGAGCCATTTCAGCGCTCACTATGGACCCGGACTGTTGGTGTGTGGGCTTTGGCTTGACACTCTTTTTGAAGACAGTGAAGTTACTTGGGGTGTGACACGATGTTGGTCGAGACCCGCACACCTGGTGAGTGCTGCCGATGTGACGTGGAGACCCATTGCCTCCATGTATTTTGTTTGATCCATGCATGGTGTGGTTGAGACCCGGACACCCGAAGACATTTTTCGGGGTCACGAGGAGACCTTGTTTCTCTGTATCTCTTACATGATGTTGGACACGTAGGTGTGTGATTGACTTCTTGCATGGTCGAGATCCGGGCACTTGGTGGGATGCACCATTGTCACTTGGAGACTCTGTGCTGTAGTATGCTTGATCCGTGGTCACCATGATTGGTTTCCCGAGCCATCCTGTCCAGGTTTTTCTCAGCCATTGTGGTGTTGACGGATGTGTCAGCCAGGGGGAGTGTTGGTGTGTGTGGCTTCCAGCCGTCACTATCCATGGCTGTGGCAGCTACGGGTGCACCCACAGCTGATGGTGAGCGGCGACCACATTGGAGATCGTGACAGCCCAACGGAACTACAGATCGTCCAGGGACTTATCCAGCAGCTATGACATGAGAGGTTTGACACAGATGATGTGTCTCTACAGCCTGACTGGCTTCCTGTTATGGAAAGCACACGCTGACGTCTTCGTACTGCACTCGTACATTTATGGGTGCTCTCAGTGTAGTTCAGAGCACTGTAGAGTTTTCTTGGTGGACAGGCCATTTTGGTCGATTTCCTTGTTTTGCTTGCTATTCATGTCTGGATGATGCAAACCCACCTTGCGTGGGTTTACTGCGTAGAGCTCATTGTTTTGCACATTGCGGTGCAAACAACGGATGATTCTGACACATGAGCATTGAGTTACGGCCAAAACCGTGGTTTTAGGCCGTAACTCAATTCTCATGTATCAGAACAGCAGGACAGGATGGCTCGGGAAACCAATCATGGCGAGCACCAATCAAGCATACTACAGCATAGTGTCTCCTCATGACAATGGTACATCCCACCAAGTGCCCGGGTCTCGACCATGCAAGAAGTCAATCACACACCTACGTGTCAAACATCATGCAAGAGATACAGAGGGACAAGGTCTCCTCGTGACCTCGGAAAATGTCTCCGGGTCTCCGGGTCTCGACCACACCATGCATGGATAAAAAAAATAGATGGAGGCAATGGGTCTCTACGTCACACTGGTAGCACTCACTGGGTGCGCGGGTCTCGACCAACATCGTGTCACACCCCAAGTAATCCCGCTGTCCTATAAGAGAGTGTCAGGGCAAAGCCCACACACCAACACCCCCTAGGTTGCATAGGCTGACATCACAAGCAAAGTTGGTGGCTGCTCCCAACACAATCCCTGAGGAGGGAGCATGGCTCCCCCATAGCCACATACCCCTACACTACTATAGCAAGGGTGACGACGATGTTGGTGGGATGTACTCGCATAGAGTCTCACCCCGGAGTGCCATCCTCGTTGCCGTCATCGTCGCTGTTATCGTCACTCCTGTCGTCATCTTTTGATATGACTAGTGCAGCGCTTAGGACCTCCTCCAAGACAATTGCCTGCTGTATGGCCTCCAATTGCTGAGCTGCATATCGCCTTGCGGCCTCCAAAGCTTTGGGAGGAGCTCGACAACCTTTGACGCGGCAGCCGACCGGCTGGCTACATCTACGGCATGTAGGCGGTCAGTCGCGGAACAAACCTGATGGTGAACCTTGATCGTGTGCGTGTCAGCAGGAGCAAGAGCCTCCAGGAGCCTCGCGGTCTCACTCCGCAAGAAAGAGTGGAGCTGCGCCTGCTTATCGCACAAGTCGACGTCCTTTGCGTCAGTCATTGACTCAAGTGCCAGTGGGCCACGAAGTGTTGGTAGGGCGGGAGCGCAAGACAATGAGTCGCCACATAAGTCATATGGGGTTGTAGGAACGGTTGTTGTGAAGGTATGTGCTGCTCGTGACACATCTGTCGCTCATCCTCCAGCTGCTGGCCAGATGGCGGCATGTATAGGTACAGCTACATCTGCGGCAACATTGTGGTCATCGAAGGTGCGGTCAGTGCCGTGGTGCTCCTCATGACCCTTGGTGTGTAGCCCATCATGTACCTGCTGTTGGAGGTCCGCCTGTCCCAGACGTGCATCCTGTAGAGACCACTCAGCTCCCTCAAGACGCCTGTGTACATCCTCCACACACTCCTTGACGACCCATCATGCTCAAACATTCACGGTGTAACAGCAGTTGCTAGCCTCCCGGAGCTCGACCACGAGACTCTGCACGTGCGCCTCCACTCGAGCCACCACTACCTCCTGTTCATCAATCCCGGAGCGTAGGCGCTCAGGTATAGGAACTGTAGCTCGGACAAGAGTAGTTGTGTCTTTGACTGGAACTGCCATGGTGTTAGCGATATCGGTCAAGGCAGCGAGGAGTCGGAGGTCCGCAGCTCGCTCGTACTCGTGCCGCGACTACTACAAGAACGGCAGCGCACTGGGCCTCTATGTCTGCCTCCGACGCTATGTCGGGCCATTCCAGGACGGAAAAGTGATCCTCATGGAGGAAGTCTACCTCGTCCTGGCGGTCCATCACCTGCTCTTGCTGCCCAGCACTATCTGTCATAACCACCTGGGCGTCTGTTCTGGGCTGAGCATCAGCATCTGTATCATCTTCTCTTGTTGCTACTCCTGACACCACGACAACTGTCTCCACACCAGCTAACGCGGGAGCCCGCACACCGTCAGGCGGAGCTCCTGCATCGGCTGTCGTCATGTCATCCACCAAGGTGTTAACAAACACCATCTCCATCCCCGACTCTGACTCAGCATCAGACCAATCCTCCTCTGACGAAGAGTCTCCATGAGGGCGAACGTCTCCTCCTGCTGAACTCTCCGCTAGCCGAGTCTGTTGTGTAGCGTCATCCGCCTTAACCATCCTATGTTGTAGAGCAGTTGTCTCACCAATGCCGAGCTCCACCAAGGTTGTCACCGGAAAAACCATTGTTGGTATGTGTGGCTTCCACCCGTCACGAGCCATGGTCGTTGTAGCTACATGTGCACCCGGAGATGATGGTGAGAGGTGACCGCATTGGAGATCGTGACAGCCCGACGGCGACTTTGGATTGTCTAGGGACTTATCGAGTAGCTATGATATGACAGGTGTGACGCAGATGATGCGTCTCTACAGCCCGACTTGCTTCCTGTCGTGGAAAGCACACGCTGACGTCGCGGTATGGGTGCTTTCAGTACAGTTCTGAGTGCTCTAGAGTTTTCTCGGTGGACATGCCATTTTGGCCAATTTCCTTGTTTTTCTTGCTATTCATGTCTGGATGATGCAAACCCACCTTGCGTGGGTCCGTTGCGTAGAGCTCATTGTTCTGCACGTTCTGGTACATTCAACCGATAATTCTGACACATGACGAGTGAGTTACGGCCAAAAATGTGGTTTTAGGCCAGTTTGAGCAGGTACGGAAACATCGCCGCCCCTAGCGACTCTAGGCGGCCAGCATCTATTTAGGCTGATTATTGCTCAGTTGTCATTCTCTCTCTCTCTCCATGTGTTTATTAATGGAAGCACATTTGACACTGTGTCGTGTTGTCCAGCCAAGCCCTTGCAGTTTTGCGACCGACCTGTGTTGATGCCGCGAACTGACTGAGGAATGACGCTCAGTCAGTGACAAGCGTGCTAGGACGCTTCCTAGAATCCTCTCATGGTATCAAAGCGAACGAGCCACAGCTTGTTTTGCTTTGTAGCAGAGATTCAGCAGCAACAGCAGTGAGTGGCAGCAATGGGCGAGCTCTCTTATGTTGTAAGAGAGCTCGCCCACGGGTCGAGCTCGCCGAGCTCGCTCGCTCGACAAACTCGCTCAAAGTGAGGGTCAAGCCAGACCAAAAAAAAAGGAGGGAGAGAGGATAGAGGGGGGGGGGCTCGAGTGGGGCATCCCAGAAAACCCCAAAGGGGCACCCGATGAGGTGGCACCATCACACAAAAAAAAAGCCAAAGAAAAGGTAGGAGGACAGGGGGGTCCTCGAGTGGGGCATTCGAGTAAGGCCCGGGAAGGGGTATCCCACTCACGCTGAGCGTCGGTGGACACAGAAAAGGGGGGGGGAGAGTTTTGGTTTTTGCTCTTTTTATCATTTTACTTTTTAGTATGGCTTGAGGCCACTACCGTCAGCGGACGACGGAAACCGTTGTAGCATCAGCCGCCACGAGAGTTGCAGGAGTAGTCGCAACAGTGAAGGTGGCTTGAGGCCACAGCCATCTGTTGACGACGGCACCCGGTGCAACATCAGCGGCACTGAAGGCGACTTGAGGTCACATGTTGCGATAGTTGTGCCATCGCCACCGGGTGCAACATTGTAGCCACACTACGGTTGAGGTTGTCGCCGTGACTGACGACATTGCACCCCGTCTGAGAGACGTTGCTGTATTTGTATCCCTCCTCGTGGTGCTTTGCACCACTGGGATCGAGTGTGAGAGATTATCACCTACGCTCAGCTCTCAACATGAGCTACGCAGTGTGGCCGAGGGCGTTGCCATCACCGTGGTCTGCGCCTCAGCCTCAGCCGTGGCAACTGCCACAGGCACAGTGGTCGATGCAGCCGTGGTACGAGTCCCACTTGTGCTTTGGGTTTTTGTACTATTACTATTGAGATAGGAAGCATGGTTGGTGCCAATGCCGATAGCGCCCTCTTGGGTGGTATCCCCCTTGGGTATGATCCTCCCCACCTCCTCCTTTAGTGGATACGTCACTGAGTGATGCCACAGTGCTTATGCATGGTGATATGGCCACCCTACACATGGAGGTCCGGAACCTCAAGCGCATGGTCCAGCAACTCCTTGACCACGTGACTCCCGAGCGTGCTACCAACCCGCCATAAGTGTCACCTCCCACTTCATCTTCATATTCGTCCCGATCCTGCATCCCTTCCTCCAATGATGCTTGTATGCCAGATCTCTCGTCTACAATCGTCGTCCTCCGCACCGTCTTGGAGGCTGTCGACATCATACCGAAGAATGGACCCCCAGTCCCTCACCGTACCGGTCGTTCTTGCACTTTTCGTACGCGGCGGTGAGCTGCTCGTCTTCCACGTCGCTCGTAGGCAGCACCATCAGACGCGAAACTGGGAGGAGTCACACGTGATGAGACCCCCTTGTCTCCTGTCCACAGGTTGGTCTGCCGAGTCCCCACAGCTCCTGCCGAGGTGTCAGTCTTAAAGGGGATGGTTTTTCCGCTGACGGCCTCGGTGGAGCTTGGTATTGGTGAGGCGAGTGCTCTACAATGCAGGATGGTTGAGGCAGATGACGCTACACAGTAGACTCGGGTAGCGGAGAGTTCAACAGGAGGAGACGTCCGCCTTGATGGAGACTCTTCGTTAGAGGAGGATTGGTGCGATGCTGAGTCAGAGTCGGAGATGGAGATGGTGTTCGTTGATACCTTGGCGGATGACATGACGACGGCTGATGCAAGAGCTACGCCTGACAGTGTGCGGGCTCCCGCGTTAGCTGGTGTGAAGACAGCTGCCATGGTGCCAGGAGTAGTAGCAAGAATAGGTGATAGAGATACTGATGCTCGGCCCATGGTAGACGCCCAGGTGGTTATGAGAGATGGTGCTGGGCAGCAAGAGCAGGTGATGGACCACCAGGACGAGGTAGACTTCCTTTATGAGGATCAGTTGTCCGTCATGGAGAGGTTTGACGCAGGGTCGGAGGCAGACATAGAGGCCCAGTGTGCTGCCGTTCTTGCAGTAGCCGTGGCACGAGCACGAGATGGCCCCTCGGTGACAGCAAACGTCTGCATATACGACATGGATGATGCAAAGAGAGCTGCGGACCTCCAACTCCTCGCTACCTTGACCGGTGTCGGTGACACCATGACGGTTCCAGTTGAGGACACATCTACTCTCGTCCGAGCTATGATTCCTGTACCCGAGTGCCTACGCTCCGCAATCGATGAGCAGGAGGCGGTGGTGGCTTGAGTGGAGGCGCACGTGCAGAGTCTCATGGTCGAGCTCCGAGAGGCCAGCAACCGCTTTTACACCGTGGATTTTCAAGCACAACGGGCCGTCGAGGAGTGTATGGAGGATGTACACAGGTGTCTCGAGGTAGCTGAGTGGTCTCTACAGGATGCACGTCTGGGACAGGTGGACCTCTAACAACAGGTAGATGATGGGCTATACACCAGGGGTCACGAGGAGCACCACGGCACTGACCGCACCTTCGATGACCACGACGTCGTCACGGATGCAGCTGTACCTACACATGCCGCCGTCCGGCCAGCAACTGACGGCCGAGTGAAAGGTGTGTCACGAGCAGCAGATACTTTTACAGCAGCCATTCGTACAACCCCATACGACTTACGTGGCAAATCATTCTCTTGCGCTCCCGCCTTACTAGCACTTCGTGGCCCGGTGGAACTTGAGTGGACGACTGACATAGAGGACGTCGACTTGTGCGACGAGCAAGCGCAGCTCCACTCTTTCCTACGGAGTTAGACTGCGAGGCTGCAGGAGGCTCTGGCTTGTGCCAACACGCACAAAATCGAGTTTCACTGCCAGATTCATTCCGCGATTGACTGCCTACATGCCGCAGATGTAGCCAGCCGGTCGGCTGCCGCGTCAAAGCTCGTCGAGCTCCACACCAGCCTCGACGCTGCGGAGGCTACGTGGCGATATGCAACTCAACAGTTGGAGGCCATACTACAGGCGATTGTCTTCGAGAAGGCCCTAAGGGCTGCACCAGTCACATCAACAGATGATGACAGCAGTGAGGATGATAGCGACGACGACGCCAGCGACGATGGCTCTCCGGGGTGAGGCTCTCTACGAGTACATCCAACCAGCATCGTCGTCACCCTTGCTATAATAGTGTAGGGGTATGTGGGTATGGGGGAGCCGTGCTCCCTCCTCAGGGATTGTGTTGGGAGCAGCCACCAGTTTTATTTGTGATGTCAGCCTCTACAGCCTAGGGGGGGTGTTGGTGTGTGGGCTTTGGCCTGACACTCTTTTTGAGGACAAAGAGGTTACTTGGGGTGTGACACGATGTTGGTCGGGACCCGCGCACTTGGTGGGATGCACCATTGTCACTAAGAGACCCTGTGCTGTAGTATGCTTGATCGGTGCTTGCCATGATTGGTTTCCCGAGCCATCCTGTCTTTCCTTTGTTCAACCATTTTGGTGTTGAACGATGTGTCAGCTACGGGTGCACTATAGCTGATGGTTAGCGGCGACTGCATTGGAGATTGTGACAGCCCGACAGGACTCCGGATCATCCAGGGACTTATCGAGCAGCTACGACATGACAGGTGTGATGCAGATGATGCGTATCCACAGCCTGACTGGCTTCCTGTCGTGGAAAGCACACGCTGACGTCTCCATACTGCACTCGTACATTTATGGGTACTCTTAGTGCTGTTCAGAGTGCTCTAGAGTTTTCTTGGGGGACAGGTCATTTTGGCCGATTTCCTTGTTTTGCTTGCTATTCGTGTCTGGATGATGCAAACCCACCTTGTGTGGGTCCATTGTGTAGAGCTCATCGTTCTGCACGTTCTGGTGCAGAAAGCGGATGATTTTGACACATGAGTAGTGAGTTACGGTCAAAACTGTGCTTTTAAGCCAGTTTGAGTAGGTACAAAAACACCGCCGCCCCTAGCGACTCTAGGCGGCCAGCAACTATTGGGCTGATTGTTGCTCAGTTGGCATTCTCTCTGCATGGAAGCACATTTGACACTGTGCCGTTTTGTCTAGCCAAACCCTTGTCGTTTCACGTCCGACCTATGTTGACGCCGCGAGCTCACTGATCGTTGACGCCGAGTCATTGGCAAGCGTGCTAGGAAGCCTCATAGAATCTTCTCAGGGACGTCAAACTGGTCAGATTTCAAAACTGTCAGCGGTTCTCGAAGAGTTGAAACGTTGGCAATGTTTGACTTTCGGACCCCAAAATTTGACTAAGGTATGTGCTGATGTCATCAGGGGTTTGCTGATGTCAGCACAGACCTGATGATGTCAGCAAGGAAAATGCTGATGTTGGCACACTTGTTTTTTGTTTGGGTTGACAACCCTCGTGGTTGTTGGGCTGCTGCTCCGCAGCAGCCGTGCGGAAGATGTGTGGAAACTCCGCAGCACGTTCCGCTCGGTTGCTACCGTTGTTGTGCCTGCGCCTGCAACAATAGCCGCGCAGCTGCTTGAGCAGTTGTGGTAGCATGTGCACGCTACTGCTGTGCAGCGGCGCTACTGCGCGCTGCTCTAGCTGCGCGCTGCTCTAGCTATGCGCTGCTGTTGCTGCGCACTGCCGCGGCGCGCTTCTGTCGTGCTGCTCGCTGTTGCTGCTGCTCAATGCAACCGCTGCTACGTGCTACTGCTGCCCGTCACTGCCGCTGCCGCCGCTGGGCAGCTCTGGTGCCCGC
Organism: Penium margaritaceum; assembly: GCA_023375785.1. Classification (NCBI taxonomy): domain Eukaryota; kingdom Viridiplantae; phylum Streptophyta; class Zygnematophyceae; order Desmidiales; family Peniaceae; genus Penium; species Penium margaritaceum. Next base: position 132,793 of record SZWC01006547.1, read on the forward strand.
TGCTCCTGCTGCGTGCTGCTACTGCCTCGTGGTGCTGGTGCTGATGCCCGCCGTCGCCTGCTGATATTGTGACCTACTGGCGCCGCTGCTAGCGCTAATGCCAACAGTTGCTAGCACCAATGCCAGCAGCTGCTAGTGGCTACCGCCTGCTGCAGCTTTTGCCTGCTGCTGCTAGCAGCTGCTGCTCATGCACTCTCACGTGTTGAAGGTGGGTGGAAGTCGGGTGTCATCGACAGGTCCCTGTGGATCAGCTGCAGTGGTGACGCTCACTACTGCTGCTCTGCTCTACCTTTACTACGCAGCTCGGCGAGAACTGTCTCACCGCTTTGATACCATGAGAAGATGAATGGAAGCCTCCTAGCGACACAACCGCTGACTAGGCGTCAGTGCCTGGTCAGACGGTGACAACAGTCACAAGTCGTACACACAACGGCAAGGGTCTAGCTAGGAGACACAAAGCAAAGTGTCAGAATGCTTAAATAGCATTTGCGAAGAGAGATGACAAATGGCAGGCCCATGGCATAAGTACTTGCAGTGGCGCATGGCGGGTGTCGCACACGACAGCTCAAGGTCTGTCCTAAAACCGGCCCAAAATCACTGTTTTGGTCGTAGCTCAGTGCAGTCATGTTACAACGCCACGCCGTCTGAACCTAGATGTGCAGAATCACAAGCCGAACGCTAGGACTGGTCACATGCATGAATTTGACATCAAACGGTGGACACCCAATGAAAAAATGCAAATGGGGCCCATGGCCAGTCCACTGATAAACTCCTACTTGCTGCAGAAAAACTGCAGGAGGTCCAAGGCAGTGTCGAGAGCTCAAGGACGGCTGTCGGTCAGCTCCAAGCTGGTAGTCTACCACCAATCGACGCACCGGTATCACGTGGGTTTGTATCAGGCATCTGCACGGGCATGGACACGATCGACTGTGGTCATAGTAAACTGTACAAGTCGACAGGAACATCACAAATCACAACACTGCACCCCTATGCCACCCTGGTACGCATCACGGAGCTGCGCAAGCATGGACGCGGCCAAGAGTCTACCGTTAGCTGCACAGACAAATGAGAGCAATGCACATCACAAGAATTTGCACATTTATGCTTCACACATCATTGCACAAAACAAGTGTGAGAGTGGAGGAGACTAGAAATGCCCATGTTGAGATTTCGCTCGAGACCGAGATGTGCTTGTTGGTGTGTGTGGCTTCCACCTGTCACAAGCGACGGCAAGGAGAGCAGCGCTACAGGAGAGCGCGTCGACACTATCCTTGATGCGGACGCAGCTGGCACCGGAGCACCGACGAGTAGTGGCTCCATCCACCAGCAGCTGCCAGAGAGCTGCCACGATGCCCTGGGTGCTTGCCGGGGTGCTTTGCGGTTCTTCTGCAGACGCTAGAGTTTTCTCGGTGGACTGGCCCTTGAGCCCGATTTGCATGTTTTGTATTTCCTGTCCACCGATCGGTGCCAGAGTTGTGTGTGTGACCAGTCGTAGCGTCCGGCTTAAGATTCTGCATCTCTAGGTTCAGACGGCGTAGCGTTCTGATTTGTCTGTACAGAGTTACGGCCAAAATAGTGTTTTTGGGCCGGTTTTTAGGACAGACCTTGCACTGCCGCGTGCGACACCTGTCATGCGCCGCGGCAGGTATTCATACTGTGGACTTGTCATTTGTTATCTCTCTCTGAAATTGTATTCAGTTTGAGTTTCCTGACACTCTGTTCGTGTCCCTACCCAGACCCTTGCAGTTTTGTCTCTAACTGGTGATTGTTGTCACACGCTGACCTGGCGTTGACGCCTAGTGTGGCGGCAAGTGGTTAGGAAGGTTCTACAAAACTTCTCATGGTATCAGAGAAAACGAGCCACAGCTCATAGTGTTGTGCAGCAGAGACGCAGCAGCAGCAGCAGCAGTGAGTGGCAGCAGCGGCAGTCACCCACGGCAGCAGCAGCAGATCCCGGAGGGACCCACCACGACTACGTTGCAGCGGAGTAGTGGAGGTAGCAAAGACGATAGCGGCTACGGGTGGCAGCCCCTGCAGCAGCAGCACCGGGTGGCAGCAGCAGCACCGGGTGTCAGCAGCAGCATAGGGTGGCAGCAGCAGCCGTGTCTGGCTATCGGTGTGTACAAAAAAAAAAGGGAAGCAGCTCGCACCAACAGCTTGGTGCTGTAGCAACATTCGCAGTAGCAGCAGGCAGCAGCCGTAGCGGCAGCATCAGCAGGTGGCTGGGAGCAGCAGCACCAGGCGGCAGCAAGCAGCAGCAGCAGCAGCAGCAAGCAGCGAATCAGTAAGCAGCAGCAGCAGCAGCAGGCGGCAGCAACCAGTAGGAGCAGGCGGCTGCGAGCAGCAGCAGTAGGCGGCAGCAAGCAGAAGCAGCAGCAGCGGCAAGCAGCTGCAGCAGTAGCAGCGTGTAGTAGGCGCTGCGGCAGTAGCAGCAGCAGCGGCGGCGCCGGCGGGCAGCTGCAGCGTGCAGCTACACGTGCTCACGCGGGCTGCAATAGCAGCAGCAGCCCGCGTAGTAGTGGCAGCCGCAGCAACAACAGCCAGTGCTGCTGCTTGCTCGTCATGCGAAGCTGCACTGCAGCTTCGCGTTGCGAGCAAGCAGCGCGAGGCTGCTTGCTCGCAGCGAGCGAGCTCGCCGAGCGAGCTCGCTCGACGGGCTCACTCGAAGCGAGGTCGAGCCAGACCTGAAAAAAAACAAAAAAAAGAGAAAAAAAGGAGGAGAAGAGAGGGGGTGAGGTCTCCCCGGGCTGGGCACCCCTGAACTGTCAATGCGCCGGATAGCAACGGTCTAGAAAACGGGTCCCGACATGGGAGGCCGCCAACCGCTCTTGGTATTGCAACCAAGATAACATATCACCCTCGAACGAGGGATCCACACTTTAGTTTCGTTTGGTTTGCAACCTCACGAAGTCCGCATGTTGGTCTTTAGTGTCTACCTTTGGTTGGACACTCTGTGAGGAGTCTCAAAGGCAAGAACTGTAAATGGATGCATGCAAGGTACAGGCTTTTATACTTNCGTCCTTAGACCGCCAAGTGTCATCCTCAAGGCAGGCTCTAGTAAGCTTCCTAGAAGCTTCCTGTCCCAGTTTTGGCCACAAAGAAAATTGCGGCCGTCGCGGGGTTTGAACCCGCGACCTCTGGTTTGAGACTCCGGTGCCTAATCAACCAAGCCAAAAAGGTATGGTTCCTATGATGAGCCACAGGGGACATACCCATTATGGGCAGTGCATTCCTGGCCCATCTCAGAACAGACCAAGGGGACATACTCCATAGAGCAGTGCATGCATTGTCTGTATGTGTAGCTAGCCAGCTAGGCAGTGGACAAGGTGCACACTATTTCAACAAATCTCTCCCTTGCACCTCTGTCCATCTGTCCCTTGCTCGGCTCCATCAATGCCTAGGAGCTCACCCTTCCTCTGCCGCACTCCTCATGCCGAATCCACGAATGCATGCATAATGCAAGTCGCTGTCCAGCGGCTTGGTCATGCAGTCAGCAAGCATGCTCTTTGTTCCGCAATGCTGCAAGTCCACCACGTTCTTCATGACCAGGTCACGTGAGTAGTGGTAACATATGTCGATGTGCTTCGTTCGCCGGGAGATGATCTCGTCTTCAGCCATCGAGATGGTGCTCATGTTGTCCACGTGTACAATCGTGGCGTCTTTCTGTGGCACTGTCATTTCGCCAAGCAGGCTGCGGAGCCATTGAGTCTCCTTGCACACCTCAGACAAAGCAACGTACTCTGCCTCAACCGTGGACACGGAAACACAATCCTGCTTCCTGCTGGCCCATGAGATGGCAGCGCCATTCAAGATACACACGTATCCAGAGGTGGATTTCCGGTCGTCGAGATTTCCTCCCCAGTCAGCGTCGGTGTAGCATTTCAGACGAAGGGGGGTCCGTTCCTTCTTGGCCTCCAAGGACGAGGCCCACGTGACGTGTCTTCTGCAGGTAGCGCAAGATGCGCTTGACAGCCTGCCAATGTTGTGGCCCAGGGTTGGCCACGAATCTGCTCACTTGTCCCACAGCATAGCAGATGTCCGGACGAGTCCCTACCATGGCGTACATGATGCTACCCACGGCGGAGTGGTAGGGGATGTCTTGCATCTCCCTTTGTTCTGCTTCGTTGCTTGGCGACATGGAGGCCTTCAGCTTTGTGTCGGTCGTCATTGGGGTGCTGACAGGTTTGCAGTCTTCCATGTGGTAGCGCTTCAGCACCTCACCAATGTATTTGGTTTGGTTGAGTTTGATGGTGCCTGCTACTCGGTTGCGGTGGATGGCAATCCCGAGGTAGTACTCGAGAGGACCCATGTCCTTCATCTTGAACCTTCTGCTGAGGTCAGACTTCAGCCCATCCAGCAGCTCGACCGAAGACGAGCAGATGATCAGATCATCCACGTACAGCGCAACCAGCATCAGCCCTCTCCCATCATCGCGCACGTACATGCTCGGGTCATTTTGGCAATGCGCGAAGGAGAGGCCGGTCATGAAACCGTCCATCTCTTTGTACCACATCCTTGGGGCCTGTTTCAGCCCGTAGAGCGCTTTCACCAACTTGCACACCTTGCCCTTGGGAGCTTCAACTCCTTCGGGCACCTCCATCAGCACTTCCTTGTCAAGCTTCCCATAAAGGAAAGCTATCCTGGAGTCCATCTGGTGTATCTCCAAGTTCTTTGCGGCAGCAATGCCAAGGAGAGAGCGGATGGAGGCAAAGGTCACGACGGGCGCGAACGTCTCATCGTACTCGGAGCCCAGGCGTTGAGAGAACCCCTTAGCCACTACCCTTGCCTTGACCTTGTCGATGTTGCCGTCTTGCTTCTTCTTCACTCGGAGGACCCACTTGGATCCCACCACGTGGGCCTTGTCGGGTCTATCCACCAGCACCCACGTGCCGTTCTCGGCAATGGATGCAAGCTCGCTATCCACTGCCTCCTTCCACTTGGCCGCATCTGGGCCATTCATGGCCTCCGCCACTGTGGATGGCTCTCCCTGAGCCATGCACGACCAGCTAAGGCCGGTCCAATCATCCTCATACCGCAAAGGTGCTCTCTTTGGTCGCAAACTGCGCCGGGGTAGTGGTGCCGCTTCTTGCTTTGGTGCTGGTGCTTCCACAGGTGGTGGTTTGTCGTCGTCGTTGTCGTCAGAAGAGTCGTCAGACTCCAAGTCAGACTCGGAAGCCTCGGACGCCTCGGTATCCGCGTCCATGTCAGATGCTGCATCATCCTCCGCAGCCACTCTCCCATTCCCACCACCTGCTNCGGGCGCGAACGTCTCGTCGTACTCGGAGCCCGGGCGTTGAGAGAACCCCTTAGCCACTACCCTTGCCTTGAACTTGTCGATGTTGCCGTCTTGCTTCTTCTTCACTCGGAGGACCCACTTGGATCCCACCACGTGGGCCTTGTCGGGTCTATCCACCAGCACCCACGTGCCGTTCTCGGCAATGGATGCGAGCTCGCTATCCACTGCCTCCTTCCACTTGGCCGCATCTGGGCCATTCATGGCCTCCGCCACTGTGGATGGCTCTCCCTGAGCCATGCACGACCAGCTAAGGCCGGTCCAATCATCCTCATACCGCAAAGGTGCTCTCTTTGGTCGCAAACTGCGCCGGGGTAGTGGTGCCGCTTCTTGCTTTGGTGCTGGTGCTTCCACAGGCGGTGGTTTGTCGTCGTCGTTGTCGTCAGAAGAGTCGTCAGACTCCAAGTCAGACTCGGAAGCCTCAGACGCCTCGGTATCTGCGTCCATGTCAGATGATGCATCATTCTCCGCAGCCACTCTCCCATTCCCACCACCTGCTGGCAAGGCGAGCCAGTTGTCGGGCGCTTGGTCTCCGGACTCAAGCAACACTATCCACTTTCCCGCTTTGGGAGTGAGGGTCGGGTCCAGCAGCTCTCCCTTTCCAAGGGTGCATTCGTCAAACACGACGTCGCGGCTCCTCACGAGCTTGCCTGCTGCCTGGTCCCAAAGCCGATAGGCTTTGTGTGATGTGTCGTACCCAACCATGATGCACTTCTTGGAGCGTGCATCGAGCTTGCCTCCACCTTCTCCCGACTGGATCTTCACCCATGCAGTTGACCCGAACACCTTCAGATGAGATACGTTGGGTTTCTTTCCCGACCATGCTTCCTGTGGGGTCTTCAACTGCTTGTCCTGTTCCTTTCCACGCTTGCGCAAGGCGGTCGCTGGTATGAGGTTCAAGAGGTAGCAAGTTGTTATTGCTGCTTCAGCCCAAAAGCAAGGTGGGAGCTTGGCGTCGAAGAGCATGCTTCGCACCATGCCGAGTAGGGTCTGGTTCATCCTCTTGGCAACGCCATTGCTTTGGGGGTTGTAAGGGGTGGTTTGCTCGTGGCGGATGCCATGATGC
>SZWC01006548.1:0-19902 GCA_023375785.1 Penium margaritaceum
GCTATTTTCACCGTCACCGGCCTACGTCCGCTGTCGCGCTGAAAGGGATGATGTGTGACATCATTCTTGTAAACGAGTCCGTCGACTCTAAGAGTGGACATTTGTGTCCTTACATTCATGGCCGACCGTGCGATGTCTTGAGACTTTTTATGCCGTTTGGCCGAGGGCATCTTGGCCAACTGCCCTGACCTCTGGTGTCCCATTTCAAAAGTTTTTGACAAATTTGACCACTTTCCACAAGGATCCGTACAAGTATGGTGAACTCTATCAATGTTTCAAGATTATCCGGTCCACCTCTTGATGGCGCTAGACGTTTATAAAGAAGCGCCTTGACCTATGCCTCATTCTCATCCTCGGCATTGTACATACCGTACTAGTATCTAAAAGGTGCTCTAATTGATTTTATGACCCTTTTTTTTGGATTTGTCCTAATTTCACACTGGTTGTTTTGTCCATGTCCGCAATTGAGTTTCTGGCCTATTCGGATGTTTTTTCCGTTAATCCCGTCATGTGTGTTTGAATCCGAAGAAAATGCAAGTCTCGGTCGTGTGCAAGATCCTCGCTTGGACGGAGCTACATGCGCACCGCTTGACGCACCGACAGATTTCAAATTTTGAAGTTCAAACTTCGACACATGTAAGATTTTTGCGCATGGGTGGGGTCGAGCCCAGACCTAGACGACTTTTTTTGTCCTCGTATGTAATGCAACCCTGGTGTTTTGTCTTTGTGTGAAATGCACTGACCCCCACAAGCCTTTGTCTTCATACTTTTATTGTTTTGGCTCAACATTTTGGATACCAGTACGGTATGTGTTCGACTCTCTCAATAATTTTCATCAAAGTACACTTACCGCATAATAAAAATGATCCAGTTGTCCCAAATCCTCAAATTTTCTGTTGACCTTCACCTCATCCCTGTGAATCACCTACGTTCCTCTGAGCATTACACAATTTGGACTTTGCTATCGGAAGGCGCAGTAGGTGCCCAAGAAAAAAAAAATTTAAGCCCTGGGTGTAATTAGGGGGTAGGGTTGTGTTCGTTTTTTATGTCAAAATATAAAAAATGAAAGTAAAACAAATGGGGAGCTTCTCACCCCCCATTCTTCAAACGCCGGGGATTCCAACTGATGTTTGTCGCCAAAAATTTCTAGTAGTGTCCCCCTCCCACTCCTCCATCCCAAAAACATTCACCAAACGATGTGATTGTGACCCTCAATCGTGAGAGTCTGGATCGGACGACAAATTTTGCGCGCTAGGGGGGACAGCGGGAGGGGAGCAAGGGGGATGAGGCGACAGTTGATGCAAGATGTGCTGGCCAACACAAATCGGCTGGCAGTTTCATTTTCGGAGTCGGCATCCCCCTCCCCTCTCCCCCTTTTTTGACCCTCCTACATGCCTTTTTTTCCATGCTCATGCAGGGAAATGCATTGTTGCATGAGCATGACAAAAATAGGTATGCAAATGGTTGTTGCTTGTTGTTTGCTTCTAGAAGCTAATCATTGCTTGAATCTGGTTGCTACTTGTTGCTGGTTGATGCTTGATGTTGTGAATAACATAAAAAGGCAGTCTGTTGATGGTTTTTTGTCCTTGTTGTCAGCCTAGGTGTTTGTGTTGGTGGATGAAGAACGCTTGTCAATGGATTTATCAGAAGCTAACACAACAGTTTTCCAAGGATGGCCAATAGGTCACTTGTATGGAGCTAAAGTAGACAGAGGGCCGTAACGAGCTCCATGGTGAAGCCTGTGTGCATATTCTTTGGGAGACACCACCTTAAGAAACTTGTCCATGAAATGAGAGTGAATGTAAAACTAGGTATGACTAGAAATGTGATGTTGGTGTGTCTATTACTAAGTAGTGAAAAAACCCTACCTCTAGAACATGTTTCCATGAATGAAAAACTATGTAGTGAGTGCACTTGCTGTTGCCGTTTAGTGCACTGTCGACAGGGAAGTAGCGGCAAGAGCACATAAAACTACGGCCAATGAACATGGCAAACTCAAACGTTGGGGACCGTCAGCCACACTTATTCATGCATGTACGTGCCAACGAACACATGGAGAAAGAACGATTGGAGAATTCAAGTATCACAACAATATTGAACTTGGCTGATCTAAAGAATTAGAGGTCCACAAAAAGTCTTCACAATGAACTTGAAATGAAAAACAAGTTATTCATACTCAATGATTCCCGAACAAAACCACAGGTCTGTAAAATTTGAAAAAATGAAATCAGTAGGATCAGTAGGATACACTTGTCATGTTCTTGTATGACTTTCTTTGTCGTCTGCCATGTCATTGTAGCGAGCTGATCTGGACATTGACGAGCTCTAGCATCTATTTGCAAAGCCACCTAGGGGTTCTCTATATTTTTATGAAATTGTGGAAGGGGAAAAGTAGTGAGATATCCAGACAAGCACATTTTGAAGGCAGCCATGTCCGCAAGTTGAATAGGAAAGAATTTGTATCCAAAACATTTCAATAAAAGAAAGATATATCTAACTCCTTACCATGCTCAGTCAACGACATTCATCGATGAACATTTTCTTTTACCACTGGTAGTGACGGATTGAGGTAGGGGGGCTACCTGAGCACAAAAAGACGCACAGGGGTTGAACTCCGACGCCAAGGAAAGACGTTACGTTTGTGTGGAGTAAATGTTTCTATCATGCTTCTATGGACTATGAATGTAGATGAGATGAGCCAGATGTGTTTTTTTGAGGCAGAGGAGTAGGTAGCCACTATCTTGGAAATCCGAGACATGTTGAGATGAGCCAAATGCTCCTACCTGATGAGGTGGAAGAGCATGGAATGAACAATGAAACAAGCTGAGTTGTATAGAAGGGGGTCAAAGGGACCAAGGAGTAGATCATCAGGTTACAGTGTTGCACCGTGGAATAAGGATTGGAATAAGATAGAGAAATGATTAGAGAGGCTGTGGAGTTTCGGGCACAGTAAGAAGGAGTGCTCTTTGGCTTCATCTTCTTGGCAAAAGGGATGGGCCCCGATGCGTCTGATTCATGATTATGGTCCTTTGGCCTACTAGGATGGAGCGCGTTAGTCTTGTCATTAATGTTTCCTTATGGAAAAATCAAGGGGGAGGTGTTTGTGTTTTCACCACAAGGAATGCTAAGCAAAGTGACCTTAGGGTTTTTTCCTTGCCAATTGGTCTCATAGGGGGGTCATATGTTATGAGATCGTAGGAGACGTTGGTAAACCCAGAGCAAACTGGGGGCAGGACGGGTTAATCAATGTGAGAGTACCTGTAGCCAAGCTTGGATACCGAGAAAGGTTTGAGTGCCACTGAAAACACAGTGGTGAGCAGTTTCTCATGGGTCATTTGGAGGCGGGCCCATGGTGGGGGGTGAAGTAAGAGGGATGGCCGGATTTGGAAAGCTTGGGGAGAGGCTACCAATGAAGGGAGCATGTACAAAAGTCTTGAATATGGGAGACGAGTGAGGTCCTGAATTGCACGATTGAAGTACAGGGTGCGGGATTTGAAAGTACCTGCGTGGAGGAGGCAATACCATGATAGGAGGAGGGATTGAAGAATGTCAAAGACAACTCTCTGATGCGCTCGTATGAAGGGGGAGCGTGGTTCGTGAACACAATCGTCTTTTGTGATTCGATGTCAGAGGAGTCAACTTTTAGCAGGTGGTCTACCAAAAAGGGAGGATTACTCTTCGAGGATAAGACGGTTGTACGCTAAATATTCACACATTATTTCTTTGAAGGCAGCCCAAAGCTATTGGATGACAGGTTTTGAGGCTGAACATAGTTAAAAATGCCCACATGAACAGTGAAGGATCAAGAGTTTCAATCTAGCAAGAAAGGGGTGTGAGGGCAAGAAGTGGTCTTGTTTGGGGAAGGATTGTGTATAAAAATAGGTGTGCTTTCACTAGACATCACCGGGGGTGGGGAATTCATATCCCCATTTGGCTGCCTTGACATCAACCAAGAGGTACATCAAGATGACTTCAAGATCCCCTTTGGCCTTTGGAGAGGCGGCCATGACTAGGAAGAAGATGCAAAAATCAATAATGGGTTGTTTGTAAACTGTGTGGGATGATAGGAAGTTCAAAAGGAGAGTTTCTATTTCGTAAAGAGGAGTGAGAGAGTGGAGGGTGCTGTAGGAGTAGTAGAGGATTTTCAACTTCAAACATGCATTGATAATGGCAAATTCGATCTGAACGGGAACATTACAAGGTGCCTAGATAGTCACGACTGCATGTAGGTGTTTGCGAACCAGCCGCAAGGTCTAGGTTACGTCCTAGGATGGCCTGAACATTTGCCCCAGGATGTGAATGTGCTCCAGTGGGTGTGCAAAGGGCAAAAGTCACACCTCGAGGGTGCATTTTCCTTTGCGCAAAAATCATGTCTTCTTGTTATTCGTACAGAGGCTTGTATAATGAGTGGCCATTTGGAGAATATGCACTCAAAGGTGGACTTCACGAGGAGAGACAAGAAGCAAGGTGACATCGTCCGCTTAACTTATGAAGACCTTGGGGCGAGAATTCATAAGAACACCACTGGGCTGGCTATGAATGGTGTGTGCAATTGATTGAAGAGCGCACATGAATAGAAGAGGAGCAATGGGACAACCCTGTACGAGAATGGGCTTAATGAGAGTGTTGTTACNAAAGAGTTGTACATCTTTGGACAGTGTCGTATGGATTTGAAAAAAGGTGTCCAGAGTCCCAATGAGTATTACATAGATATGCGGAGTTGTACGTGGTTACATGGAGTTGAACGGAGATGTACACAGATTTATGAAGTTGTACATAGTTGCACGAAGCTGTACGGGGTAGTACGGAATTGCACGGGTTTTACAGAGTTGCATGGAGTTGTAAGGATTTGTAGGGAATCAGAGTTGTGTTGAGTTGTACATCACCGTACGGAGTTGAATGGATTTGTACAAAGTTCTACGGAGTTGGGCGGAGTTTTACAAAGTTTTCTGGAATTTTGTAGAGTTATACAGAGTTGTGCAGATTTGTGCAGATGTGTACAGAGTTACATCTTACTAGGGTTGGTTTATCTAGATATTGATATCTAGATAACTATGATTTTGTGATACTTGCGATAACGATAACGATCACGATGTGTTTTTTTCTAATGACAATATTGATGTGTTTTTCTTTACTTTATCGTTGCAATGTAATATATTCATGTGGGCAATTTTATCTCTTCCCGCGATAGATGTTATCTCAACTTGAAAAATGATACAATCTCATTTCAGACCTTCATTTTGGAAAAAAATGATGGTGACAATGTGATCGACATAATGGAAACAAAAACTTGCAACGGCATGATGAGGAGGGAGGGGGAGAGGAGGGATAAGGGGGGAAGGGGTCTAGGGGCAGAGGGAGGGGGAGGCTGTGTAAAGAGAGTCATGAACATGTTGGCGGAGCTGAGGCGCATGCACAATGCCCTCTCCCCCGTGCACATGGCGTCCTCCGCACCCATGCTCAATGCCTTCAACCTGTGTGATTACCCTCCGTAGTTGCAGGCTGTCAATTCTGTGTGGTTGCCCTCTGTAGTTGCAGACTGCCAATACTCTGTGGTTGCCCTCCGTATTTGCAGACTGACAATGCTGTATGGTTTCCCTTCATAGTTGCAGGTTGCCAATGCTGTTTGGTTGCCCTCCGTAGTTGTCGGCTGCTAATTCTGTGTGGTTACTGTCTATCTATGGCTGCTGTAGGGTGAAAAACTGGCAAAGTGTTGGAAGCACGGATAAAGCACTGAACAGCAGATTCATCCCCCCTCGCACCCTTTTTCTAGCAGCCTATTCTCTTCATCTGCACATCTAGGATGTTATCTGCCAAGCTCATGTAACATTTTCCCAGCTCAGATATCATCTGTCAAGTTGAGATAACATGTGCCCAGCTCAGATATCATCGTCTAGCTCAGATAGTATTTCCTAGAGATATAATCGTCTGACGGGGAGATAAGATTGCTGGGAGATGTTATCGCAATATCGCGGGTCCCAGAGTAACCCGTGACATTGTTAGCACATTTTTTACATGATATGGCATATTGCAATGTCGCCTGTGAAAAAAAAACCGCAAACATTGCAATTTTTTGTAAGACAATATCTCCCACACACCCATATGTTACTTCATAGAGTCTTATGGCGTTGTACAGAGCTTTACAGAGTTGTACATATCTTTACAGAGTTGTAAGGAGCTATACGGAGTTGTCTTGAGTTTTACAAAATTTCTACAGAGCTTTACGGGATTGTGTGGAATCGTACAGAGGTCTATGGAGGTATACAGATTTAAACATAGTTGTACAATGTCTACGGATTAGTGTAGAGTTGATGAGATTTTTACCTAGATTCATTGAGTTGTATGTAGCTGTATGGAGTGGTAATAATATCTAGGGAGTTGTCAAAATGTGACTAAAGTTTTGATATCTTGTGCAGAGTTGTAGAACTTCGTACAGAGCTATACATATCTAAAGTTAGCTTTACTCGTACAGATTTGCACAAATGTTTGTGCAATTGTATGGTATTGTACGGAGTTGAAAGGATTTGTACGGAGTAGTACAAAGTTGCAAGAAATTTGTATAGGTTCGTAGGGAGTTGAAGGACATTGTACCAAGTTTGCAGACTTGTACGGAATCGTACGGAGATGTGCAGAGTTGTATGGACTTACACAAAGATGTATGGATTATTCAAAGGTTCTATGGAGCTGTACATAGTTATAAAAAAATGTACAGTGCTGTAAATAACTCTGAGGAGTTATACAAAGATGTACAAAGATGTACGGTACACATTTGTACGGAGCTGTACGGAGTAGAATGGATTTGTAAGGAGTTATTTGCTGTTGTACATAGTTCCATGGATTTGCACGAAGCTGTACTGAGTTTTACAGAGTTGTACGGATTTTTCTGGAGTAGTCCAGAGTTGTACAGAGTTGTACGGAGTTTTACAGAATTTCACAAAGTTGAAGGGAGATGTACAAAGTTGTACAAGGTTGTTCAGAGTTATACGGAGTTGTGCTGAGATGTAGAGATTTGTACACAGTTTTACGGAGATACACGGAACTACAAGGCGGTGTATCAAGTTCTACAGCTTTGAATGGAGTTGTGGAAGTTTGTACGGAGTTGTATGGAGTTGCATGGAAATGCATGGAGTTGTATGGAGCTGTACAGAGCTTTATGGAGCTTCACACAGTTGTACAGAACCGTACGGGGCTGTATAGATAAATAGAATATTGAACAAGGCTTTATGGAGTTTTTGGATGTTCTATTGATGTGTAGAGGGTTTTTCAGAGCTGTACAAAGTTATACAGAGCCATACAAAGTTGTACAGATTGTTATGGAATTTTACCGGGTTGCACGGTGCTGTAAAGGTTTGTACAGAGATGTACAAAGGTATACGTAGTTGTATGGAGTTTTACAAAGTTTTACCGAGTTGTATGGAGTTGTACAACTTTTCACTGTTCGCACAAATCTGTACAAAGTTGTACAAAATTGTACGGAGTTTCACGTATTTGTATTGAGTTGTGCGGAGTTGTACATTGTTCTATAGGGTTTTATAAAAACACACAGAATTATACGCAGATTTTTGGAGTGATATGGAGTTGTCTGGGATGGTATGGAGTTGCATGGAGATGAAGAGAGTCGGTTGGAGCTGTAGAAACATGTATGGATTTGTGCGGAGTCGTGCAGAGTTGTACAACGCTGTACAGAGTTGTGCGGATTTTCATGGAGTTGTACAGACGTTTATGGAGTTGTACGGAGATGTACGGAATTTTATGGAACTAAACGGAGCTTTATGGAACCATACAGAGGTGTAAAAAGTTGTAAAGAGGTGCATGGATTTGTGCAAAGTATTTCAAAGCTGTATGGAGTAGTACAGAGTTTTGTAAAGATGTACTATGTTGTACTGAGTTGTTCGTAGCTACACCGAGCTACACAGAGCTGTTGAGAGTTGCACAAAGTAGTGAAAAGTTGTACAGGCTTGAGTATCATTGTTCCACATTATTTGGAGATTTACGAAGATGTACAGAGTTGTATAGAGCTGTACAAAGCTGTACGGAGCTGTACGGAGTTGCCTGGTTTTTCATGGAGTTGTACAGATTTGTACGACATTGTACGGAGTATTACAATATTATGCTGATCTGTACAACATTGAACAAACTTGTATGAATTTGTATAGAGTTGTACGGAGTGGCACATAGTTGTATTGAGTTGTATGCACCTTAAAAGAGATGTAAAAAAATGTACAGTGTTGTAGGGAGATGTAGGGGGGTGTCCAGAGTTGTATGGAGTTCCAGAACGTTGCACAAAACTATACGGATGTATATGGAGTTGTAAGGAGTTTTTCAGAGTTCAATGGAGCTGTACATATTTGTACGGAGTTATACATGTTTGTACGAAGTTGCACAAAATTGCAAAGATTTGTATGGAGTTGTATGAAGCTGTCCAAAGTAGTACAAAGCTGTACAAACGTGTATAGATTTGTACAAAGTTGTACGGAGCTGTACGGAGCTGTACGGAGGCATACAGAGCTACACAGAGTTGTACAGAGTTGTACAAACAAGTATGGAGTTTTATGAATTTGTCTGGATTGGTACGGAGTTGTACAACAGGGTTGTATCAATCTTTGAAAGGTTGTGCACAGTTTTACAAGTCTGTAAAACTGTGCACAACCTTTCAGAATTGTACAGAGTCATACGGCGTTGTACGAAGTTGTGCAGACTTGTACGGAGTTGTGCAGAGTTGTACAGAGTTGTACGGAGTTGTGCCAGATTGTATGGAGTTGTAAGAAAACATACAGAGTTGTACAGAATTGTACGGAGTTTTGCCGAGTTGTACGGAGATGTTCGGACTTGCATGGAGTTTTCAAAACGTGTACGGGGTTGTTTGGGGCTCTACGGAGCTGTATGGGATCGTACAGAGTTGTATGACGTTGTATGGAGTTGTATGGATTTTCATGGAGTTGTACGGACTTGTACAGAGTTGAACGTAGTTTTGCAGAATTGTACAAAGTTTATGGAGCTGTTTAGCGTTTTTGGATTTGTACTGAGTTGTATAGTGTTGTACAGAGTTGTACAAACGTGTGCAGAGTCGTATGGAGCCGCATCGTCCTGTATGGAAAAAGCAAAGCAATATGAATTTTTAAAGAGCTATACAGAGTTGTATGGAGATGTTTGGAGTTGTACAGAGTTATGTAGAGTTGTGCGGCATTGTTGCATGGATTTTCACAGAGTTGTATGGAGATTTACAGAGTTGTACAGAGTTCCAAGCAGTTACATAGATTTTTACGAACATGCATTGAGCTGTACGGAGGTGCACAGAGCTGTACGGAGTTGTACAAAGTTATACGGAGTTTTGTAGAAGTGTACAGAGGTTTAAAAAATCCTATTGAGTTTTACGGAGATGTATGGGGTTGGACAGACTTGTACAGTGTTTTCCGGTATCATGCATAAACTCACACTGTTCCACGGAGTATTCTGGAGTTGTACAAAATATAAGGCAGGTGAACGGAGTTCAACAATGTTGTACGGAATTGTACGGAGATGTTCCAAGTCCAAAAGAGTTGTATGGAGGTGTAGGGAGTTTTAAAGAGTTGTACAGAGGTCTAAGAAATTGAACAGAGTTGTACGGAGTTGTACGGATTCGTACAGAGTCATAGGAAGTTGAACAGAGTTGTACAAAGTTGCACTAGATATTGCGGGGTCATTTTAAGCTGTACTTAGATGTTCAATTTTTTACAGAGATTCATGGAGCTACAAAGAGTTGAACAAATTTGCACAAAGCTGTATGAATTTGGAAGGCATTTAGCACAGTTAAACAATGCTATACATACTTGTGCAAATTTGTATGGAGTTAAACAGAGTTTTGTTGATTTTCACGGAGTTGTACGAATGTGTAAGGAGTTGCATGAAGTTGTACCAAGTTGTGCATTATTATGCGTAGTTGTCTGGAGTAGAACATAGTTGTACGGAGTTGTTCAGATTTAGGTGGACTTGTATAGAGTTGTACGGGATGCACAGAGCTTTATGCAATCATACGGGGTTTCATGGTGTTTTATGGAGTTTTACAAAGTTGTACGGAGTTGTACATAATTCTAACAATTTGAAGGGAGTTGTAAGGCATTGTACATAGTTGTACACAATTTTGTTGATGTGTATAGTGGTTTATGGAGTTGTACCAAGATATATAGGGTTTTGCGGAGTTATATGGAGCTCTACAGACTTATACATAGGTGAATAGAAATGAACAAAGTTGTATGGAATTGATCAAGTTTGTATGGAGTTGTACGGAGTTATACAACACTATGCAAAATTGTTATGCATAGTAAACATGAAGTTGTATGGAGTTTTGCACAGTTGTATGGATATATACTGAGTTTTATGGAATTGTACAAATCTGTACAGATTTGTAAGGAGTTGCACCTAGTTCTACAGAGTTGCACAGGGTTGTACAGAGCTGTACAAAGTTGTACGGATTTGTATGAATTTTAACATAGTTGTAGAAATTCGGATGAAGTATTTACGGAGCTGTACAGGGTTAAAAGGAGCTGTCCGATGAAGGTCAAAGTTGTACGGAGTTGTCCTGATTGTATGAGATTGTACAGAGTTTAACTCAATGGTACAAAGTTTATTAGAGTTGTACAAACTTTTTCAAAGCTGTACGGAACTGTGCGGAGTTGTCCAGAGCTTTAAGGATTTCTGTGGAGTTCTACGAAGCTTCCCTGGAGTTTAAAAGAGTTTTACGGTGTTGAACAGGATTGTCAGGAGTTGTACGGAGTTTTACAGAGTTTAATGGAGTTTTGCAAAGTTGTACAGAGTTGTACGGATCTGTATTGACTTGTTCAGAGTTGTACATAGTTGCACGGAGTTGAAAGGATTTGAAAAGAGTTGTACGGAGTTTTACAGAGTTTAATGGAGTTTTGCAAAGTTGTACAGAGTTGTACGGATCTGTATTGACTTGTTCAGAGTTGTACATAGTTGCACGGAGTTGAAAGGATTTGAAAAGAGTTGTACGGAGTTGTGTGATATTGTTCAAATTTTTGTGGAGTTTATGAGGTTTTATGGGAGTCTGCAGAGTGTTACAAAGTTGTAGGAAATCTTAAAGAGTTGTACAGGATTTTAAGCTATTTAGCGGAGTTGCACGAGGTACACAAAGTTGTTCAGAGTTGTCTTAAGCTATACAAAGTTGTGTAGAGTTGTATGGAGTTTTGCAAAGTCATACAAAATCATACGGAATCGTAGAATATTGTGCAGACTTGTACATAGTTGTATGGATTTATAGAGAACTATACAAAGTTGTACGGAGTTGAAATGATTGTACGGATTTGTAAAGAGCTGTGCATAGTTGTACGGAGCTCTATGGAGCTGTACAGGTTTATAAGAAATTCTACAAAGTTGCAAGGAGTTGTATAGAATTGTACAAAGTTGTACGGGGTTATGTGGATTTGTACACAATTGTGTGGAGTTGTAGGGAAATTTAAAGAGCTGTGTGGAGTTGTACACAGTTTTACACATTTGTACATAATACTACAATGAAGTATGAAGATGAATGGTGTTGTAGAGTTGAAAATATTGTACAAATGCATTCTGAGCTGTTTGGAATTGTACGAAGTTGTACAAAGACATGCTCAGTTGCATGAAACTATACGGATTTACGTAGATCCATACAGATATGTATGGATTTGTACAAGGTTGGATGGAGTTGTATGGAGCTGAACAGAGCTGTACAGAGTTGTACAGGGTTTTATGGAGTTGTACTGAGTGGTACAAAGTTTTAAGAGGTTGTAGAGAGTTGCACGGAGTTGTACGGGGCTATACGGAGATATAGGGAGCTGTACGGAGTCATACAGAGTTGTATGGAGTTTTACAGAGTCTTGTGGAGTTATTTAGAGATGTACAGTTGTACAAAGTTGTGTGGACTTCCACGGAGTTTTATGGAGTTCTGTAGAGGTTTAAGGAGTTTTACAAATTTGAAGGGAGTTGTACTGAGTTTTCCATTGTTGAGCAGAGTTTTATAAAGTTGTACGGAGTTGTGCAAAGTTGTGGGGAGTGGCAGGGATTTGTTCAAAGTTTTGTGGGGTTGTATGGATTTGTACAAGGTTGTACAGTAGTGTACGGAGTTTCACAAAGTTGTACAGTGGGGTACAGAGTTGTACAGATTTGTACAGAGTGGTACAGCGATGACCTGAGTTGTACGGAGGTGTAATGTGCCACATGGAGCTCTATGGAGCTGAAAAAAATTGTACGGAGTTTTACAGACTTGTAAGGAGTTATGAAGTTGTATGGAGCTGTGCCTAGTTGAATGAGGCTATACAGAGTTTTGTAGAAGTGTATAGATCTCTATAGAGTTGTGCAGATTTGTAAGGAGTTGTATAGAGTTGTACAGAGTTGTACGGAGCTGTAAAGATTTGTACGGACTGGTATGGAGGTGAATGAGTTCTACAGAGCTATATAGAGTTACATGGATTTGTATAGAGTTTTACAGAGTTTAATGGATTCAAACAGATTCCTACAAAGCTGTATGTTGTTGTATGGAATTATACAGAGTTGTGTGAGGTTGTACAATGTTGTATGAAGTTTTACGGACTTCTACGGAATTGCACTGAGTTGTATGGAATTGTAAAAATTTGTACAGAGTTGTATGGAGGTATCTGAGTTGTATGGATTTGTACAGAGTTGTACGCAGTTGTATGGGTTTGAACAGAGTTGTACAGAGTTGTAGAGAGGTGTGTGGAGTTGTACGGGGCTTTATTCATTTGCACAGTGTTGAATGGAGTTTTAAAAAATGTAAAGAGTTGTCCAAAAATCTTTGGAGTAGTATGGATCGGTATGGAGTTGCATGGAATTACACAGAGTTGTATAGAGCTGTACGGAGTTGTAAAGAGTCGCATGGAGTTCTACGTAGTTGTACGCAGTTGTGCTGAATTTTACACAGTTGTAAGTAGTTGTGCACTGTTGTATGCGGTTGTACGGAGTTGTATAGAATTGTACAGAACTGTACAGAGTCTTACGGAGTTGTACTGATTTGTAGAGAGTTCAATAGAGTTGTGCAGAGCTATGTAAAGTAGTACGGAGTCATACTGAGTTGCTGGGAGTTGAACGGAGTTTTGCGAGGTTGTATGGAGTTGAATGGGGTTGTCCGCAGTTGTATGAATTTGTACAGATTTTTTCGGAGTTGTACTGAGTTGTACACGGTTGTAAGGAGATGTATGGAGTTGCACGGAGTTGTACCGAGTTGTACGGAGGAGTACGCAGTTGTACAAAGTTGTATGGATTTGTATGGAGTCGTAAAGGGATTTTCTTAGTTGTACAATGTTGTACGGGCTTGTAGGAAGTTGTACTGAGTTGCACACAATTTACACAATTGTGTAGAGTTTCACGGATTTTTTTAGATTTGTACAAAGTTGAGTAAAAATGTAGAGAGTTTAGCAGAGGTTTTTGGAGTTGCTCGGAGTTTCACTGAAGTATACATAGTTGTACAGAGTTATACAGAGTTCCACGAAGTTGTGTGGAATTCAACTGAGTTGTATGGAGTTATATGGAGTTATACAGAGTTTACAGAGTTGTTTGGAGTCAAACAGAGTTGTATAGAGCTGACAGTTTTTGTATGGTACTGTACCAGATTTTACTGTGTTGTGACAACTTGTACGCATTTGTACAGAATTATAGAGAGTCGTATAGAGTTGTGCAAAATTGTAGGGAGTTGTACAGAGTTCTATGGAGGTATGCTATGGAATTTTTCCGAGTTGCACAGGGTTTAACGGTGGTACATGCATTTGTACGGAGCTGTATGGAGTTTTACGGAGTTCTATAGAGTGGTACTCAGCTTTATGGAGTTGTTAAGAGTTGTACATAGTTCTAAGGATTTGTACAGAGCTGTATGGTGTTGTACAGAGGTGTCTCGAAGTTTACTGAGCTAGACGTAGGTGTGCAGAGCTATATAGATTTTGTACAGAGTTGTAGAGAGTTGTATGGAGTTGTACATAGTTGGACAGAGTTGTATGGATTCTTTTGGAACAATGCAGAGATGCATGAAGTTGTAAATAGTTGAAATAAACTACACAGAGATGTACAGAGTTTTAAAGAGTTGTACGGAGTTGTACAGACTTGCAAGAGGTTGTACGGGGTTGTAAGGAGTGGTGCAAAGTTGTCTGGAGTTTTACAGAGTTGTTTGGGGTTACAGTAGGTTACATGGAGCTGTACGGGGTTGTACGGGTTTGTACGGATCTGCATGGAGTTTCAGGGAGCTGTACGGAGTTGTATGGGGTTTTCACAGAGTTGTACGGAGGTTTAGAGAGTTGTACGGACCTGCACAGAGGTGTACGGAGTTGTATGGAGTTGTAGGCAGTTGTACACATTTTTATGGAGTTGTTTGAAGTTGTACAGAGTTGAATGGAAGCACAAGGAGTTTTGCGGATCAGTACAGAGGTGTGCGGAATTGTGTGGAGTTGTAGGCAGTTGTATTGAGCTGTATGGAGCTGTACCAAGTTTTTTGGAGTTTTATTGAGTTTCACGGAGTTGTACGTGGGTGTATGGTGTCGTTCAAAGCTAGAAAGATTTGTATGGAGTTGTTTAGAGTTGAGCAGAGTTGTCCGGAGTTGTGCAGAACTCTATGGAGTGGCATGTAATTGAAAAGAGTTATACAGAGTTTCACGAAGCTGTATGGAGTTGTACGGAGCTTGCAGAGTTGCTTGGAGTTGTTTGAAGCTGTGCAGAGTTGTACAAAACAGTACAAAGTTGTTGGAATGTTTTTCGGAGCTGTATGGGGTTGTATGGAGTTATACAATGTTGTACGGAGTTGTACGGAGGTGAACAGAGTTACACGGGGTTCAAGGAAGTTGTACCGAGTTGTGCGGGGTTGTATGGAGGTGTATGGAGTTTTACATAGTTGTACAAAATTTCACAGAATTGTACAGATTTGTGCAGATATTCAATGAGATGTATGGATTTGTACAGACCTGTACGAAGTTTTATAGAGTTGTACAAAGTTGTGCGGAGTTGCAGGGTAGTGAATGGATTTGTATGAAGTTTGACAGTGGTGTATGAATCTGTACACAGTTGTACGAGATACACAAAGGCATATGGATTTGTACAAGCTGTACGGAGTTGTATGGGTTTCTAAAAAGTTGAAGAAAACTATATGGAGTTTCACCAAGTTGTACAGAGTGGTACGGATTCATAAGGATTTGTACCGAGTTGTTGTACAAAGTTTGTTCAACTTTGTACAACTTTGTACAGCTCAACACAACCCTATACAACTCCGTACTACTCCTTGCAACCCTGTTCTACTCTTTACCACTCCGTACAACTCCATACACCTTCCTACAACTCAGTACAACTCTGTACAACACCGTACAAATCAGATAGTATACAACTTTGTACGACTCTGCATACAAAACTATACAGAGTTGTACGGAGTTGTATAGGGTTGAATGGAGTTTAGTGCAGTTGTGCGCATTTGTACAGAGTTGTAGGGAGTTGTACATAGTTGTTCCGGAGTTTTACAGGATCAAACAGATCTATGCAAAGGTGCACGATGATGTACAGAGTTTTATGAAACTGTACGGAGTTATTTAAATTTTTACACATTTCTACAGAGTTGTACGGAGTTGTATGGAGCTGCATGGAATTGAACGGAGTTGCATGGATCTTTCCGGACTTGTGAAGAGTTTTATATAGTTGCACGGTGTTGAATGCAGTTTTACGGGGTTGTACGGATTTGTATTGTATCTTATAGATTTATACAAGGCTCTACGGAGTTTGAAATTTTTTTACGGAGTTGAAGAATGGTGTACGGAGTTGCACAGACTTGTACAGAGTTTTTCAAAGTTGTCGTCAGATGTACAGAACTTTACAAAGCTACACAATGCTTTGTGGAGCTGTAGAAAAGTTTGCGGACTTGTTCGAACCTGTAGAGGGTTTTACACAGATGCATGGAGTTGAACATAGTTTCGTGGAGCTTTACAAAGTTGAAGAGAGATGTGCAAAGATGTACATAGTTGTATGGGGTTTTATGGAGTTAAATTGAGCTGTATGGAGTTGTACAGAGTTGTACAGAGTTGAGAGAATTTGTACAGAGTTCCGAGGATGTGTACGGAATTGTACAGAGATGTACAGATTCTTATGGGGTTGTATGGAGTTCTACGGAGTTTTACAAAGTTGTAGGTAGTTTTATGGATTTGTACAACGTTTTCCATAGTCGAAGGGAGTTGTACAGAATTTTGTGGAGTTGTACAGGGTTGCAGGGAGTTGCACGGAGTTCTACGGGGATGTATGAACTGGCAGAGAACCTTACGGAGTTGTGCGGAATTGTATGGAGTTGTAGGGAGTTGTACGGAGCTGTACGGGGTTGTACAGAGTTGTACGGAGTTGTACAGAGTTGAATGTGTTTGAATGGAGTTATACACAGTTTTACAGGGTTGTACGGAAATTTAGGGAGAATTTTATATTTTCAGAGTGTTAACAGAGTTGTACAGGCTTCTATTGAATTGTATGGAGTTATACAGAGTTGTACAGAGGTGTGTAGAGATGCACGGATCTGTACGGAGCTTTACAGAGATTTCTTGAGTTGCAAAGAGTTTTATGGAGCTGCATGGAGCTTTACATAGCTGTACAAAAATGTACGGAGTTATACATACCATGGTGCTATCCAAAGTTTTATGGAGGTTTCCGGATTTGTACGGAGCTGTATAGATTTCTACACAATTTGATGGAGTTGTACAAAGTGTTACACAGCTGTAAAGATTTGTACATAGTTGTACAGAGTTGTACAGAGTCCAATGGAGTTGTACATAATTGTTTGATTTCTACAAAGTTGAACGGAGGTGTACAAAATTATACGGAGTTGTATGGAATCATACGGAGTTGTACGGAGTTGTGCAGAGTTTTTTTAAGTTATGTGTAGTTGTACAGAGTTATGCGGGGTTGTATGGAGTTGTACGGAGTTGTACAGAGGTTTACGGAGTTTTACAAAGTTCTATGATGTTGTGCGGAGTAGTATGTCTTTGCACAGAGCTGTACATGGATGCACGGAGTTTCACGGTGCTCTGTAGTGTTACATCGAGCTGTACAGAGTTATATAAATGTTTACAGTCATACAAAGCTGTCCAGAGTTATACGGAGTTGTACAGAATTGTACGGGTTATGTATGGAGTTGTACAAAGTTGTGATGACTGTACGGAGTTGTATGGACTTGAACAGTGTCGCAGGGAGTTGTACGCGGTTGCAGAGTGTTAGACGGAGTTGTTTGGAGTTGTACAATGGTGTTAGGGAGTTGTACGGATTTGTACTGAGTTGTCTTGATGCGTACAAATCTTTCTCAAGCTGCACACGGCTTTACAGAGTTGTCCAATGTTGTATGGAGTTGTGCTGACTTGTATAGTGCTTTACAAAGCTGCATGGAGTTGTACACAGTTGTACGAAGGCGTACGTAGTTGTATGGAGTTGTACGGACTTTAGTGAAATTGTGAGGAATTGTAAGGAGTTATACGGAGTTGTATTGAGTTGTGCGGAGCTGTACGAATTTTCATGGAGTTGTACGAATTTGTGAGGAGGTTTACGAAGTTGTACAGAGCTGGAACAAGTTTCATGGATTTCTACGGAGCTATACGGACCTTTATGGAGTTGTACGGAGTCGTACAGAGTTCCACGGCACTTTACAAAGTTCTATGGAGTTGTACAGATTTGGACGGAGCTGTACAGAGTTGTACAGAGTTCAACGTCGTTGTGCGGAGTTGTACAGAGTTGTAGAGAGTTGTACGGAGTTGTACGGATTTGAAGGGAGTCCATGGACCAGTCCTTGTACGGCCCTTGCTTCATGGACGTCTGTAAACAAGAAAAGGAAACAGCAAATGAGGGTGCAGGGGGGAGGTCAAGAGGAGAAATGATGGTATCAGCTTCCTCCTTCCTCAAGTCTGCGACGATGCTGACTGCGAGCTCAGCCATGAGGGCCTTAACAGCTGCTTGGTCAGCAGCCTCACATGCAGACAACTCCTCTGCAGCAAGGAAGCCTGTCACTACTGCCTCCACCACATTAAGAACAACAGTGTGGACATCATTGTCCACCGGGGAAAGAAGCCCAGGGAGCCGCAATTTGACTGCGTGCTCAGCCGCAGCAGGTTTGACTCTGCCCAATTTTATCCGACATGATGACACATTGGCGTGTACAAGGAAGAATTGAGCTCAAAGGGGTCTTTCCAGACAATGATTCTGCGTGTGGCATGGTTGAGTGTGAATGTGTGACAGATGCAGGGAGGCCCAGCTTTGTTTTCCTCCAATTACTCGGTCCACGGCAAGGAGGAACAGCTGGCTTAGTGCAGACAATGCACGGAAAACATTTATACAGTCCTCTGCAGAGGCCTTGCTGAAATTTCTCATGAGGGGTGAAATGGTGGCCATAAGTGCACAGTTCAAATGTCCAGCAACACAATTCACACACAAGCTTCACAAGTCTGCTTCGTAGACTGTGGGCCATGTGCTTCGACCGAATGGCATGCTGCTTGAATCCCACAAGCGACAGCAGCAACGGATAGCCCGCTGCGCATGATCGTGAAAGCGTAGCACGAATTCAAATTCACAATGGTCAGAGGATGACAAGAGGGAAACGTGGCCAGGCCACTTAAAACCGTCGGACACAATGGACTGAATCGGCCGAGACCAGCACACGGAGAAACCAATCCAAACAAAGCAGGCCATGATACAGGAATCTATGTCACAAAACGAGGGTTTTTGGTGCAAATCAGAAAGGCAAAGACGTTCCAAATGAACAGTGTACCAATGGCGCAACCCTTGACTTACATTTGAGTACACGGTCAGGGAACAGTGTGGTACATGGCCATGATGAGCACTGTCAATCCTCACGTTTACTGAGCTGGACGAGAAAGCTGGATTTATTTCTGTTACTGTTCCTATCAATTCTGTATTCTTCTTCCTTCTTCATGATTTCATAAAGCATGCTACCATTCTCATTCTGACACATGCTTTTGTTGATAAGGCAAAGATTCCTATGGGGGGCAAGAGTCCTGTGAAGGGGTAAGATTAAAGTGAAGGGGTGATATTCATGTGAAGGGGCAAGATTCCTTTGAGGGGGTCCATTGACCCCCTCACAGTTGCCATACATTGAAACGGCTCACAGCCCAACAGCCGAGATATCATGCCAAGTCAGCAGTGCATCCCTTGCAGTGACTGGTGTCTCCATTTTTTAATGTTTTGCATGGCTTGTGTCATTCCAAACATCCCAGCATTTATGACTCTGCTTTCTGGAAACGAAACCTCATTCTCCTGGTGATGTTCTTTGCAGAGTACAAGGCAGAAAAATCTGTAGCTTCATCTCCACACAAGCTTGCATGACTTTTTTCCCCATGTCCTGATATGGTGACAGTCTGTTGAAGCCTCTGCCACGTGTACAAAAGCTGTTGCTGAAGTGAAGAGAGTTTCTTTGCAACGCCACCACAAGCATGAGATGTGTTTCGAGAGAAAACAAAGTTGCACTCACAGCAGTCATGCTGACCACACTTATGAAGAACACAGGGTATGTTTTTATACACTAAGGAAAAAAGAGGTATTGAGGGGGGACGAGAGGATAGTAGCAAGGAAGGAAGATGGCAGGGTTAGAGATATGGAAAGGACAAAAACTCATGCTGAATTCACATGGACTTGACGAAACCTTAGACAAGGCAACAACTTGCATGGTACCACCTTACACCTCTCTAATCATCCCTCCCTCCCCAAGCAGTCCCCCGCCCCCCTCCCTCTACCTCTCCAATCCCTTCACGACAAGTGGAGAATCTCGTCAGACATCTTCCCTCCATCCCTCACCCACCTTCACCGCCTCCCCAGTCCCATTCCCCAAACCCTCTAGACCATACAAGAGTGACGCTGAGCCACCAAGGCCCATCATCATGATAGGCCATCGTTTTGCAGCGGCTG